>PITA01009477.1:0-71553 GCA_004023965.1 Spilogale gracilis | reverse complement strand
TTTACAATTTTCCTATTATTGCTAAGCCTTGGAGTGGGAGATAAAAGAGCAAGAAAATCATACATTTACAATACTCTCTTGATTTTATATGATTTTGATACCTGTTTCTCAGTTTATATGTCATAAATGCACATACCTTTCAATACACCTACAATTATATTATTCTTTAGGTGACTCTGTAATTGACCTTCATATGGATGTACCATATTTTATTTAAATAATTCACTATTTATTGATATTTCTTTCCACATTTTGGTCACTATTAAACACTGATGTGAAGACTTTCTTATACATCTTTTATACATTTGTTCTATTATTTTTTTATTTTTTTAAAAAGATTTCATTTATTTATTTATTTGATAGAAACACAGTTAGAGAGGGAACACAAGCAGGGGGAGTGAGAGAGGGAGAAGCAGAATTCCTGCTGAACAGGGAGCCCTATGCGGGGCTCCATCCCAGGACCCTGAGATCATGACGTGAGCTGGACTCTAGGATCATGACCTGAACGGAGGGCAGATGCTTAATGACCGTGCCACTCAGGTGCCCAAAGTTCTATTATTTTTTAAGACAAATTCTTAGAGAAAGAATTTGTGGATTATAGAGGCATACCTTTGGAGGCACCTGGAGGGCTTGGTCCACTGAGCATCAGACCCTTGATTTCAGCTCAGGTCATGATCTCAGGGTCTTGGGATAGAGCCCTGTAGAGAGCCCTGTGCTCAGCAGAGAATCTTCTTGATATTCTCTCTCTCCTTCTCCCTCTGGCCCTCCCTCCACTTGTTCTCTCTCTCTCTCTCTCTGTAAAATAAATAAATAAATCTTCAAAAAAAAGGTGCATATCTTTGATATTGGAAAATAAAAGGTAGAAAAGATGTTCATAAACACTATTTTATCTTTAAAACTGGAAAAAATTTTTGAAAAACTCATTTCCATGTAACTAAATAATTATTTGGAATTCAACCTCAGAAATAAATAAACTGCTGTCATTATGATCAATTAATGCATTAACAAAAATTTTTTGCTTAGCACTGCATTATATGTCATGCATAAGAAATTGGTGTTGAAATTTCTGGTTTTCCAAAGATTTCTTTATGTTCTCAAAAGTAATTGACAGCACCAAATTACTGTTTTTAATGTGGAAGTATCTGCCAATATGCATCATATTAAATGAAAACTGAGAGACTTTAAATTATTTACATAGTAATTCATTTCAAAATAAAATAACAATTACATTGTATGTTAATATAAATAACATTTTCTAAATGTAAAAATTCTATTTTCCAAAACAAAAAATCTTTAACATCAAGAGCATCTTTGCTTTACAATTATCTAAAATCTTTAACACCTAACTTAATAGAAAATATCTGGATTCTCATAACTCCTTCTGCATTCAGTCTATTGTAAAATTTTGGTTGAAAAATGTGAAGAAATCCAGCCTTTCATAATATGTATTTTAAAAAGGAAAAAACAATGTTTCTATCTTTTACAAATTAAGTGTGGGTAGGCTATTGCCATGCTAAATCAACATGTAGTAGTTTCTTAAATGTAAGTTGCAATTTGAAATCTGAAACCATATGAAATAAATAGTCATACTTTGTGTTGTTAAATCTATTGATTTATCCCAACTTTTTTTTTTTTTTTTGATTTATCTAAACTTTGAACAGATCTTGGAATGTCATGCATTGGCCATTTGAGGAGATTTCATATCTTGCAAATGTTGACACATTGCACTACATAACAACAACAAAAAATATTATTTGTTACTATGACCCAATCTCATCAGAAATAACTATAGCATCAGAAAGCTGTCAAATTCACATCCTGGATACAAGTGATCCAAAATTATAATTTGTACTCCAAATTTCAAATTTTGGTAAAATTTTTGAAAAAAAAAAACAACTCATCATTGAAAAAAGTACCATTAATTGTTTTCTATAGAGCGGTGGGTTCATTCAAAAAAATATGTTAAATACTAGGTTTGAGTAGTTATAATTAACCAGTTCTTTCAAATAAAAATGTTATCTCTCAAAAGGTGGCTAGGTTAACTTACAATTCCAACAAATGCATGTGTGCTTTTCCTTGAGAAAATCAATGCAGAAATGCTTTATGTATACTTTCCCTTTCATCATACAGCTTGAAAGATAATAGGTGAGCAGAGAAGTGAAGAGTGTACTAAGAAACAGTCATAAGACTTCCTTGGGAAGACCAGTTAGAAAGCTATTATTGTGATCTGGGCTGAACATGACGATAGTTTTGAGAAGAAGGGAACAGCTTTGGGAGGCCTTCAGAAGTCAAACTTGTCAAGACCGGGTGATTGACTGTGAGAGTATGGGAGAGGACCATGTTAAGGATGATTCTCTTATTTCTGGCTTTGTCAGTTGGGTGGGTGGTGCTGTTGAGATAAAAAAATGCAGGAGAAGGACTGAGTTTAGGAGGCCAGAAGGGGAGGGAGTTGTGATGAGTTTGTAGGGAAGGAGAATTTTTCCTCAATGCTCTTCAGGTTTCTGGCTGAGTCTGAAAATCAAACTGCCAGAGACAAAGAGAGTTTAATAGAAAATTGCAGATTTACAGATTACACGACTTGGGAAACTTCATAAGGACATAAAGACCCAAAGAAACAGAACTATGAACTTTTTAAAATATTATTATTATTTTTTTTTTTTTGAGAGAGAGAGAGTGAGAGAGCACAAGCAGGGAGATCAGCAGGCAGAAGGAGCAACAGACTTCACGACTTCACGCAGAGCATGGAGCCCAATGTGGGACTCAATCCTAGGACCCTGGGATCATGACCAGAACCAAAGGCAGATGCTTAACCAACTGAGCCACCCAGAAGTCTCAGTGATTATGGCTTGTTAGGCCACTTTGGCTTGAAAACACCAAAAACATTCCCTGTTGTATTTAGTCTTAAAAAATAAATTTACTGGGCGCCTGAGTGGCTCAGTGGGTTAAAGCTTCTGCCTTCAGCTTTGGTCATGATCTCAGGGTCCTGGGATTGAGGCCAGTGTCAGGCTCTTTGCTCAGTAGGGAGCCTGCTTCCTCCTCTCTCTCTGCCTGCCTCTCTATCTACTTGTGATCTCTCTGCCAAATAAATAAATAAAATCTTTAAAATAAAATAAATAAACAAACAAACAAACAAACAAACAAACAAATAAATAAATAAATAAATTTACTGGAAAGATGTTTGCTAAAATACTAAAAGGTGAATGTATTATGATGTTTATAAGACGTATGTTACCTCTTTAGTCAAAATCCTGATAATTTAAAATTCTGTTCCTAATACATAATATAGAAGATGAGGTGAATTTTATAAGTTATCATCTGATCTGCATCCTTAACGGCAATCTATTCTTGGAGCATTGCTATTCTTTTCCACAATAATGCTAGAAAACATGTTTTTAAAAACAACTGACAAAACAAACACTAATGATTGAGCAAGTTATCATTTCAACTACTGACAGTGCTTTGTGATTCTGGCATTATGAAAGCATCCCACTATTTATAAGTTAGTCATTATTCCCACACTATAAATAAAGATGTACAGTTCAGTTTAATAACCATTAATTGGCTATGTTTTTTTGCCCAAGGTACAATGCCAGAAACTGAGGAAAGAGAGCTCCTGGAAAAAAGCAGCTCTAAGGTCTGTTAGGGAGAAGGGTGTACTAAGTGAACTCTAATGCTATAGTTTGTGACAAATACCATAATATAGATTTAAAGATGTTTGATGGGTGGTCAGAGGAAGAAAGAATTATCTTTGGGAAGAGCAGTTGAATTCCTCATACAATTGTTACACTTTAAGAAAAGACTGTATTTTTTTTTAAAGACTTTATTTATTTGACAGAGAGAAACACAGCCAGAGAGGGAACACAAGCAGGGGGAGTGAGAGAGGGAGAAGCAGGCTTCCCCCCCGAGCAGGGAGCCTGATGTGGGGCTCTATCCAGGGTCTCCGGGATCATGACCTGAGCCGAAGGCAGTCGCCCAACCAACTGAGCCACCCAGGCTCCCCCAAAAGACTGTATTTTGATAGTTGAGAATGATGAGGTAAATGTTCCAAGCACAAGATAAAATTTAGCTACCAACATCTGCTTATGTGGTCATATTCTGAAAATACACAGCAGCCTGGGAATTTCAGTGCACAGGTCATGCAAAGGCATTAGGAAATGGTGTGAAGAAAAAAAATCAATAACAACAAAAAGGGAAGAGCATATTCAAGTTAATTCTAATTTTTGTTTTTTTCCATTTCTGTCTTTCTGCTCAAAGTCTTAAGTCCAAGTTGCTCTCTCCGTAGATCCGAAACAGATTCTGGAGAGAAAATTTGATTGGTCCACTGACAGAATCTTTCTCAATGGAAAAGAGTGCAGTAGCTACAAGGGGGGATTGGGCTAACTAACTATGTGTTATCATTGTTTCTAAGTTTCAAAAAATATTGATAATTTAATATGAGCCAGGCACTGAGTTGAGTGCTAAGAGTAAAATGGTGAGAAAAATAGAGATGATCCTTGTCCATAATGAACACATAGTTCATTTGAAGAAATGGACAGTAAAGGTGCACCTGGGTGGCTCAGAGGGTTAAGCCTCTGCCTTTGGCTCAGGTCATGATCTGGGGTCCTGGGATCGAGTCCCACATCAGGCTCTGTTCTGCGGAGAGCCTGCTTCCTCTGCTTTCGTCTCTGCCTATTTGCGATCTGTCAGATAAATAAATAAAACCTTAAAAAAAAAGAAGTGGACATTAAATAACCATAGAAATATTTAATTATAAATTGTGATAAATACTCTGAAAGAAAACTTTATAGTATGACTAATAGCAATTTCAGATATTCCTGATTTATATTGGAAGTCAAGTCTGTATAGTATTTGCCTTTCTCTTAAATGTGAATTTAAATTTCTAGATTAATTTATTGTTTGTGGGGGCACCTGTGTGGCTCAGTTGGTTAAGCCTCTGCCTTCAGCTCAGGTCATGATCCTGGAGTCCTGGGATTGAGTCCCACATTGGGCTCCCAGCTCTGCTGGGAGTCTGCTTCTTTCTCTGACCTTCTCCCTTCTCATGCTCTCTCTCATTCACTCTCTCTTTCTCAAATAAATTAATAAAATATTTTTTAAAAATATTGTTTGTATATATAGTTTATTTCTCCTGCTAGCAATGTGATATTCAAGAAAATGTGAACTTTGAAATTTATTTTGTTTAGAATTCAGCCTCAGTTCATTATTACCTAATTATTTTATCTGTAGAGACAGTAATTCCCGTCTTCTAAGAGACAGTAATTCCCATCTTCTAAGATCGTTTTAAAAATTAGAATTAGTATATGTCAATACATAAAATTTCTTATATTTATTCTAAAAAAATCACCACCATCACCACCAGCACTATGAACTTGCAATAGATTTTAAAAATAATACAGGTTATTGTTTAGAAAACACACCTAAAATTGTTACCAGCTAAAATATTTATGAGCTAAAAATGGATTGTTGACCATGTTAAGGTTTAAGGTTGTTATTTAATCAAATATCCTCTCTGCTGCCCTGCCTCCATCCCCTACAAATCAGAGCTAGTTGAAAAATAAACAGAATAGTGTACCTCTAAATATCAGCTGTATTTCTGGAACTGCTGGAATGGGGAACATGACTCGAATCTAGAGCCAAATTGGTTCCCAGTTATTACCTGTACCCCACTCCCATAGTCTACACATTGGAGTGATTCATATGAGGGAATGTTTGGGTCTGTAAAGTAGGTAATCACTACTTAAACAGTAACAAACATCATCATTCAATCTTGTCTTTGAAGTCAGATAGGAGGGGCCTAGTGAAAAATGTCTCCAGCCATACAACTGCCTGACCAAATTGTGTTTCTCAAGTAGAAACAGACACAGTGGAAAGGTGATATGTGCAAAGGTGATACTTCTCTTAAAGATGGACAGAAGGAGACTGCGATATACATGTTTAGTTCTCTCTTCCAAGTCAGAAGTGTCACCATGCTAAACATCTCTGAGACAAAACATGATGACAGGCAAATGGAATTGCTCAGAAAATCCATCATGTGCAAGAAGAATGAGGGCAATCTAGACCAGGATGATTAAATTAACTGGGCTGAAAAGTGAATAAGTAAGAGGATACCAATGACAGATTTTACCAACTTTATACTCCAGCCTAATGCCACCCTTCACTGGGTTATTTAAAATAAGTATTCTTGGAGCACCTGGGTGGCACAGTCAGTTTCTTAAAGAACCTGAGATTGAGCCCCGCAGTGGGGGGGGGGGGTCCCTGCTCAGCGGGGGGCCTGCTTCTCCCTCTCTCACTCCCCCTGCTTGTGTTCCCTCTCTAGCTGTATTTCTCTCTGTCAAATAAATAAAATCTTTAAAAAATCATAATTTTGATGACTATATAGTTACTAGTTTGGTATTTTTATCTCTTGACATCTAAGCATAGAAAGATAGTCCTTAATGAGTACAGAAACTTTATTTTATTTTAATATTCATGTATTTCAGTACATGGTTATATGTATTCTTACATAATTGGAAATAAACAAACTGATGGCAAATAAATTGAGAAAGAAAAAGTGTGTGTGTATAAAAGGAAGATAGACATCAAAGAGACACCTTAGTTATGGGCAGAAAAATAGAATTATTGAATAATAGATATTAGAAAAGTAGAAAGGATTGCTTCAGTTCTTTTTTTTTTTTTTTCTTTTTTAGATGAGGAAAATAATAGCAATAGATCCCAGACAACATCCCAGACAACCCCACCCCAGTCCTGGGATTTATCCTTGTGATCTCACACATCCCTACTTTTTTGCCCCCTGCATGTCTCATGAATTCCTTTCATAGAGCTTGAGATTACCTTGCTGAATCCCCCCCCAAAAAAAAATCATGACATTGAAACATCTTTTTAAAATCCTAATATTGAATACAAATAATAATTCAGAATTATTTTTATCAAATTATATATCTATTCTCTTTGAAGAATGCATTTAGGAGGGAATGAATCTCAAGTACATCTCAATGATGAGAGAATAATGGAGAGACTTAGATATAGGCATGTTCCAAAGAATTTCACATTCTGTTCAGAAATGAAAGATATAGGGGCACCTGGGTAGCTCAGTTGGTTAAGCAACTGCCTTCGGCTCAGGTCCAGATCCCGGAGACCTGGGTTCGAGTCCCACATCAGGCTCCCTGCTTGGCGGGAAGCCTGCTTCTCCCTCTCTCATTCCCCCTGCTTGTGTTCCCTCTCTGGCTATGTTTCTCTCTGTCAAATAAATAAAATCTTAAAAAAAAAAAAAAAGAAATGAAAGATATAAGAATTACTGAGCTTTACATGGTTATAGAGAGGACATGAAGGTATTGAAGATACAATTCTCATACTTAACAATTTCATTATAAAATCAGATTTACTCAGGCTTAATACTTTATAATCTCAATCATAAAATCTTGATCCTATAATTTACCATGTAAATCCCATCCTTCCAACTGTCTTAGCAATTGCACCTAGAATAGGAACTAGTTTTCTACATTTGTAACTAATATGAATCCCAGTCCAGCAACTCAGTAGTACAACTATTCTTACCTTTCTTTATCTAAGTCAGAGGTAATGACTCTTTATACAATCTCATGAAATTAGTAAAAAAATTAATCTCAAAAATTTGTAATTATTTTCTTTTCTGTTTTCACACTAAATTCAGGAGTCCAGTAGTGTTTAAATAAAGTGTCTTTAATCACAAGACCATTTTATTCATCTCTCAGCAAAATGGCTACAAAATCACCACATCCTCCCAGTCCCCGACTTGGTGCTTTTTAATCTCAGCAACATTGTCTCTTCACTACCTGTTAGCTTTTCTGAAAGTCTCTAACTCTTCCACACTCTGTCCTTTAAAGGTGTATCCCTTTACAGATATTTAGGCTCTTCCTTCAAAGACTTTAGAATCTAAGGATGAAAAAAAACCCTATTGTCTTTAACCACTTTGATTTTCATTTACCACAGAATCTCTGAGTCAAGGGCATATCTGCCTGAACTAGGAAGGAAAGAAACACCTGTGGAGAGTATATCCACTGCAAATTCCACCCCCCTGTTATTTTGTGTTTTCAAGTCTACTTAGATATTTAATTCAAGTTTATCTGTTGAAATATGATGTTTAGGAAAGAAGAACACAGTATAATAGGCATTGTGGCCTTCTAGACTACAAAGCATAATACAGCCCTGTGTGTACCATGCCACTAGCATTTTCAATCCCATTTTGTACCTAGTGGTAGTATTTGTGTGTAAGGGTGTTCATTCTAACTCCAGTGTTTTTGACACATCAAGTGATAAAGCAACACAATCCTTCACTAGAAACTTCTGGTTCATTTTACCTCAATGATAGTTTTCCCTGTACAGGCATCAATTTCTTTTTTACCTCCAATGTCCCATGAAACCAGCTGATTTAATTAGATTTTCCTGGGTCTGTCCAGGGTTGGTAAGCCCCACAACCAGTAATAAGAACTAAACATTAATAGGGTAGGTAGGATATAATCTGTAATAGGGGCTCGCTTCATTCTGGAACATTTCCTATTCAGCATTTATATTAATGCATAATTAAATAGCTGTCTCTTTAAAGCCTTTACTTATATCAAAGCTATATCTCCAGTACACCTCATTTTCCCTGAGAGAGAGAGAGAGAGTCCCTACAGTATTCACTTTTTAATGTAACTATTAAAAATGCAACACAGGAATTGAAAATGTGCCTAAATCGTTTAGTAACCTCTTTTGACATTTTCATTACGTCTCCTATTATTGGAATCAAAATGAGAAAAAGACTATTTCAGAAGTCTAAAGGAAGCCCTTCATGGCAGTTTATTCATTGTGACATGCAGTGTAGAATTTCATATTGTTGAATATACAATGCTTTTTTAAAAAAACAGGATATAATAGAGGCAACTTTGCATTCTTTGTTCTTGTGGACCTGTCTCCTGAACAGATTGGGGAATAAGTTTCTCACCAGTGTCTATGGGAACTGAGCCTCTTTGCTGAGGATGTTGTTGAGAGGATTCAAAAATGAAATGGGAGTCTAGGCTTAACATTGTGAAGGCCCTTTTAAATTTTAATATCTTATAATTGACCAAAAGCTACACAAGTAGCCAGAAGCATTCTTGAAGTTTTCCTCTTCCACCTGTCCTTATGAAATAAATGAATAACTCACAGACTGCATGTAAAGCAAGGAGCTCTTAAAATTGTCTGCCTTTCTGACCACCAGCCAAATGATATTTTTCCCCGAGATGTCAGGAGAGGCTCATAGTTGTGGCCCTGAGGCTCTATCATTAGTGGCCAACAACCAAATAGTGACTGTTTACAAAACTCTTTTTGTGTGTCAGACATAGCATTTAGTGTTTTATTTGCATTCTTTAACTTAAATCTCAAAGTAATTCTATGATTTGAATGCTATTAGTATCTCTTCTGACAAAAGCAAAAGCCTTACTTACCCTATTTCTCGCTAATGTCAGCGCAGAAATAGTCTAGGTTGGGGGGTGCATAACATGAGTCAAAGGACTGACTTTTTTTCTACCAGTATCAGTGTCGAAGAGAAGCAAATTAAACCTTTTTAAGTTGTGGCAAGTAACTGGGGCATGCAGTTTGTGGTTACCTGGTAAGTTATTCAGTTATTTACACTTTTATTCATTTGTGTATTCATTCATTCACCAATGTTTAATTAATGTCTTCCAAGCACTAGGCCCTGTGCTAATTGATAGAGATAACAAAGAACAAGACAGACGTAGATTGTGCCAGGTGAAGCGTAAAAAGTAAAGGAGAGACTGAGATCTCCTCTAAATTAATGGTGGGGAGTTTGGTACTAGGAGTGAGCAGCTTTGGACAGCCTAGTCAGAGACCATATCATAATAATTATTATTACATTTACTTGTTAGGAAGTTCTTGGGGTTATTTAGCAAATAATTGATGTCAGAAACACAGTCCTTGATATCGTAGGGAAAATCTAATCCTTTTATGATATGACTCCTGGGCTTTGCCCAAATCATCTGGCTAAGGCTCTTCCTTCCCAGATAACACGGGTGCTTAGGGAGTGGCTGACAGGATACCTTAGCCCAGTAGGCTACATCTCTTCTCCATATGTCAGTTTTGTAATGAAGCTGTCAGCTAGAGTGATTTATCTTTGTATCATGTGGTTTTTTAAGAATTTCTTTCTTGGATAATTGAATGTCACTCATCCAGGGAAGTTCCTACTTCCTGCATTAGGATGTCAGGGGATGCATGGCAATCAAGAACAGGATGGCCACATATGGCATTGCGCTATACATTACAGGAGTGGCTCTGCATGGCTGATTCTCTTGCAGGAAGGAACGGAACAGCCTACCAGCTGGAGACCCTAGAGGACTGTGGAACGTGCTGAGAACTTCTGATACTCTACCTCACTAACAATAAATGCAAAATTATAGGGCTAAATGTTGAGACATGCCAAAAGAGCTACTTTTACAGTAACCTTGTTGCTTTGACATGACTTACGCTCAATGCACTACAAAATAATAATAATAATAATAATAATAATAATAATAATAATACTTTGAAAAGAAAAAAGATCCTGCACTGGTAACACTATACTAATCATTAATCCTGTTTTGTTTGACATACTTTGGTATCCCCTAATACTTGAAGTACTTTTCTGAAATTAGGTCCAGGTGATGAATGTGAATAAGTATTTTATTTAAAGAAAGTTTCTGGGAGGACAGTGAGTTAACAGTGATAATCTCTGGATGGTGGGATTATCATAGTTTTAATGTTCTTTTTCAGTGCTCTATAGTTTTAATTTTTTAAAAACATGTGTGAGCTGCTTTTGTAACATAAACAAAATTCATTTAAATTTTTGAAGATTTAGTCTTTGTCATCCAAAAAAACTGAAGAAAGAGCACATTATGTAAGGGAAATAACTAGTGTCATAAATCCCCTAGAGTTGGGATAAATATTCTAACTATGAAATATGTCATATTAAGTAATATTAATTAGTAATATTTTTCATTTATCTTTAGACCGCAATTTGGAAAAAATGCATTGCTATATTGAAAGTAGAATAAACTGATTTTTTAAAAACCATACACTTCTAAGTAATGCATTTGATTTCTGTTTTGGCATTTCTTCTTATAACATACCTCTGCTTGTTAACATATTCAAGTTCTTTTTATGGAATAAATTTGGTATGCAAGTTCTGGGGTGTCTATTCATTAACGTCCTCCTGCTGTTCACATTTTATTAATGAAACAACCCATCACCCCCCTACCAGCAGACACTTAATTCTTTCCCAGAATCCATCTGCCTTTCATGGGTTTCAGAATCCAAATTTCTTTGTAAAATCAACTCTTACAAAGCTTTAATTCCATGGGTCAATTAAATAACAGACATTGTTAGCTATTTCAGTATTGGAAGCTCTGAAAATATGTTTTCACTGTGATTATTATTCACATGCTTGGGAGATGGGTGATTAAGGAATTCAGGTGCTCCTTGTCATCTTAGCCATTTGGGTTCTAAATCAGTACCAGACAATTGTGGCTGCTTTCATCTAGCCATTTTGCTGTCCTTTCTTCTCCTTTGCCTTCTTTCCTCTTAACGATAATATAAGCATCTTTATTAGTTTGTTTATAAGTTAGTTGTATTAACATCAGGCAGCTTTTGTCAATCAGACACAATCCAAACTTCAAATAAGACCATTTATAGATGTTACACAGAAAGGATTTTGATATTATTAATTTTGAGAATCTAGAATTCTGAGAAAATATAAACGTGTCCTCAGATGAAATTCTTTTTAAATTGATGAAGTCTTTTGTGGTAGGTAATATATAACATATACACACACACATATGTTACATATGTATGTACATATATTATATATATAAGATGCATATACACATATGTATATTCATATATATAAGCATGTCTGTATGTACACATATGTACACATAGACATACATATGCATAACTGCATATATATACATAGCATAGATGTGTATATATATCAGCATTTTCTACATTTGTAAATGTTAAAGGATTATAAAAAGAGAATAGTTTAGCTTCTACTTCTTCATTATTTTCTTGCTTTTCACGTCTGACACATAATCTTTATTCTCTAGCAAATAAAAAAAGTGCTCAACTATCAACTCTAGCTTAATCCTGGAATCCTTCCTTTCCTTTCTCCACAGTTACTACTTTGGTTATTTTGTCCACTCTGATACCTTTAGATACTAATGGTACAGTGAAGATCTCAGACTTATTTCTATAGTGTGGCTCTCTTCTCTCTCCAAACTCATAAATCCAACCAACAAATTGATATCTTCATTTAGATGTCAAATAGGTGTCAAACTTACCATGTCCAAAGCTATCTCCATCCGTATTCCCCTTCTACTAGCCTTGCCTTCTCAATTAACAGCAAATTCATCCTTCTGGTTAATCATGTCAATATCCTTGCTGTCATTCTGATTTTCTCTTTGGTCTCTTTGTATTCTTCTGTATTGTTTGGTCTTTTTAAACCTCTATATCTAATCACCAAGAAATTCCATTGATCAGACTCAAAATATTTCAGAATCTGGTTATTATATATGAGATCCAACATATTCACCTGATTCAGGGAACAATAATAATCTTTCACTACTATTATTGTAAAAACTTGAGGACTGTATTCCCCATTTCCAGTCTTGCTTTTCTTTTTATCTTTTTTTTAAATATTTTATTTATTTGACAGAGAGAAACACAGCAAGAGAGGGAACACAAGCAGGGGGAGTGAGAGAGGGAGAAGCTGGCATCCCGCCGAGCAGGGAGCCCAATGTGGGACTCGATCCCGGGTCTCCAGGATCATGATCTGAGCCGAAGGCAGTCGCTTAACCAACTGAGCCACCCAGTTGCCCCCAGTCTTGCTTTTCTACTGTCTATGGTCCATTCTTGACCTAGCATCCACAGTGATCGTCTTAAAATAAGACATACATAGTATTTCATTTCTGCTCAGATCTCTTTCCTAGTTCCCTGTGTCCTTCAGAATTAAAGTAAAATATTTATGTGATCTAAGTTCCCACTACTTCTCAGACTTTTCCCTCCCTGTGACCCCTCCTTTGTCAGCAAACTACATCAGCCACCCTGAACTCCAGACCATTTTTAAACTTTAGGCCCTTATCAAAATCTTTTCTATGTCTAGAATGCATTTCCTTCATATGCCTACATGGCTATCCTCCTCTTCCTTATCTACTTTGTGTCTTTGTTCAAAGAAGGGAGGTTAAGAGCCATAATGGTGAAGGGCATGGAGCTGAGAAGCAAGCCACCTGTACTTAGGAGATGGCTCTGCTACTTTCCAGTTTTGTGGATCTTGAGCAAGTTATTAGCCTTTCCTTTGGTTTCATTTTATATGAGTTGGGGTTAATAATAGTACCTACTTCATAGAATTAACATGGAGATTAAATGAGTTAATATTTGAAAAATACTTAGCCTCTAAGGTAGTGTTATAAAAGTGTTTTTTGTAAAAAATAGAAACATCATCTTCTTAGTGAGGTCTTCCTTGACCCTCTACTGAAAATTTTAAACCATCTTTAACTTTATCATTCATCATCTCTTTTTGTTTTTGCTTACTTTTTTATACCTACTAATATACCTATGCTAATATACCTTTTGTACCTACTAATACTTTTATACCTACTAATAATTGACTCATTTACTTTATTCCTTGCCACTCTTAATAGACTCCAAACTCCATGAAAACTCTGAATTTCACTGTTAATTATCTAAACCAGTGAATGAAATGTAGTAGATGCTCAATAGTTATTTGTTGAAAAAATATGAAATCAGCAATGATGCTAACTTTAAATTAACCTAGAAAGTCAGTTGATACATGGCTCCTTAACTTTGGACTTTGAGAGTCCTTTAAGATACCTCATGGTGTAATTTGAATACTGCTAGTTATATTGTTTAGATTTTTATCCTATCAGAGCAGGGTCATTAGCTCTCTCTCCAGAGTGGCATTTTTTTGTGATGTCACCTTAACTATGAAACCTTGCTAGAGATTAATTGTTAATATAACTTGCAGGCAGAAAAGTAAAATTAATGCTATTTGGCTGCATTCTAAATGTCATTTGTTTTTATTTCAAAAGGCCAGAAAATAACATTTAAAATATTTGTATCACCTATTCAGCCTCACTTCATTTAGCCAAAACAACAAAAACAAAAACAACAGAAACAACAACAACAAAAATACCCCACCAGAATCTGAACCATCTCTATCAGACTTTTACCATTTTAGAAATAGAGGGCTTTATAGAGGTGAAGTATCTTTTGGCAATTAGTATGTCTTTGTTTAAAATATTTAGTGAAAAATCACCCCTTGGGGCGCCTGGGTGGCTCAGTTGGTTGGGCGACTGCCTTTGGCTCAGGTCATGATCCTGGAGACCCGGGATCGAGCCCCACATCGGGCTCCCTGCTCGGCGGGAAGCCTGCTTCTCCCTCTCTCACTCCCCCTGCTTGTGTTCCCTCTCTGGCTGTGTTTCTCTCTGTCAAATAAATAAATAAAATCTTTAAAAAAAAAAAAAGAAAAATCACCCCTTGAGTAAATCTTGTGACTTATAAAAATCCACTTTCCCTACAGAAAGGAGAATCAATATAATTCCTAAGCACTGTGATATGATAAAGATAAATGAGCAAATAAAGTGTAAATATAAATATATACATTCTGCTGTTTTTGTCTCCCTAACAAGGGATTAAAATTACTAACCAATTAGAGATTAATGATTAATTAAAAACATTCATTTTTTTTCCATCAAAAACTTGAGTTAGTATATGTGATTATACACAAAATCATTTTTCCTAAATTTAATTTTCAATATTTTATTGATGTTGGTTGTGGGTTGGAAATGGAACATTTTGACTAGTTCAGGAAATCAGACTAGGAATTGGCAGCATCTCTGTCAGAGAACTCATTCAATAAACATTTATATCTGATATGTTTCAAAGAGGTTCTCATGAAGATTACATTTCACATGTTTATTTTAGAAGAAACATTAACCTGTAAAGGGATTAGGAATATAATTGATGAATTATGTAATCACAACAGAGAAAAGCATTGTAATCATTCTTACCTGACAAATAAATACATTTATTGTTAAATTGATGCCATGAGCCTTTTAGTTATGAATTTTTTTTTTTAATTCTGGACAGAGATGCATAGGTAAAACACATGAGTACACACACACACACACACACACACACACACACACTGAGAAAAAAGAATTGAATGTATTGTTCCCATCACTATCATGGACAGATCTATGCCTCTGAATCAACATCACCAGCTGTGTAATCAAAACAGTGCAGGCTCAGCAAGAGGCTCAGATTACGTCCTGGAGAAGGGTACTCTTAGCAAGATGTGTCCTAAAGTATCAGAAAATCCTATGAGAGATTATTTTTGGGGTCTCAGAACACTAAAAAAGTTGCCATATAAATTAATGGTAAGTTCCTCTTTGCTTTACACCATTTTGTCTTTGAAAGTTTTAACAGGAAGCCTCCACTTTCAGACAGCAGGAGAAACCCATATTGGTTATCAACTACCTTGGACTAAGCAGTAGAAAAAGTCGCATTTTCTATAATACTTCTTCTATAGGAATATATTGTCCATTAAAAAAACTAGTTATAATATTTATAGACAAAACTTTTTTGGTAATCTTAGGAACAAGGTAAGAAACAGAGGTAGTTATAGTTTTGTTAACATTCCCTAGTCCTGAAGGTACAATATTAAATTAAAAATAGGCTAGATATTATAATATGCAATTGCAGTTTAAAAAAGCAAAGCAGAATATCCTATACGCTTTAACTCTATATGAGAAAGAATCAAGTTTAAATATACTTAGATCTTTATCCAAGTTTTGATTTTTATTTACAAATCTAAACTAAGAAAAAAAGACAAAAATTTTTAATAAGTAGAAGAAAGTAAACATTTTCAATACATCTACTTGTTGTACTATTAGGCTGTTGCCTTAAATTCAGAGAGTGTAGACTAATAAAACAGTGTAGAATTCCTGGGGACTAAAATCTCACAGAATCCCAAAACTACCACAGGTTTTACTTCTAGATATCCCACCAGGTCTTCAGGATGAATACTCAGGAAACATTCCCTTGTGTTTCTGGCAGCAGGTAGTGAAGAGTATTCATTGTAGAAATATACCCACAGAGTTCTCTATAACGAATGTCTATTCTCCAGGGGAACACACTGTGCCAGATCCTCTGTTAGATGAACTAAAGATATTCTTCCCACTCCAGACCCCTCTAGCTTTCCTAGCTCACCTAAAGGGTGGGAAAGAAAAAAGCCTATACAGGTAGAGAAAATCTTGTGGGAATCAAAGACCAGACACAGGCTCACTACTTAAAGACTGAGACATAACACTAAGATATTAGAATGTTTCCTTTTATCTACACATCATTACCATAGCAACAGCGCTCCAGCAAAATAGCAGTGGATTATAACTGAAAGAGTTGCAAGAAACAGATTCTTCAGGAGAAGTAGTACTTGGAGAAGCCCAAACTCAAGTGGGAAGGCAACACACACACACACACACACACACATACACAAACAAACTCACTAGAGGAATGCAAACTCTCTGGCACTTACAGTTAGAGAAAACATTAATCACAGCCCAACTTCTAGCCAGATTAACATAAAACCTCACAATAAAGCCCTATTTATCGCATTACCTATTAGCTATTATGCATTTGCTGTCAATCAAAAAAAATTCTAAGGCATGTTGAAAGACAAGGTAAAACAGTTTTAAGAGACAAAGCAATCATTGGAATCAGACTTAGATATGACCCAGATATCAGAATTAGAAGAGCCTAGACACAGATGTTATGCCCTTCACAAAAATTAACTCCAAATGGATCACAAACTTAAATTTAATGTCCAAAACTATAAAACTTCTAGGAGAAAATACAAGAAAACTAACATGGCACTTTGTGTGTGTGTGTGTGTGACACAGTGTGGTCTAATGATGAGTTTTTAGATACAATACTATAAGCATAATCCATTAAAAAATAAGTTGGATTTCAATAAATTTTTTACTTATTTTTATTTTTTTAAGATTTTATTTATTTATTTTTGCAAGAGAGAGAGAGAGCACACTCAAGCATGAGTAGGGGGTGGGGGATGGGAGGTAGGGGCAGAGGGAGAAGCAGACTTCCTGCTTAGAAGGGAGACCAATGAAGAACTGGATCCTAGGACCCTGAGATCATGACCTGAGCCAGAAGCAGATGCATAACCGACTGAGCCACCCAGATGTCTAGACTTCACTAAAATGTTTAATTCTTCTCTAAGAAAGGCACTGTAACAAACTGGGTCAAAATATTTGAAAAAACACATACATGACAAAGAATTTGTATCCAGAATATATAAAGAATTCTTAAGAATTCAAGGAAAAGTTACAACATCATTAAATAATGGACAAAAATCTGAATAGACAACTCACCAAGGAAGACATGCAAATGGAACCATATAAAAAGATGCTTAATGTCCTATCGCATTATGGAACTACAAAGCAAAACAAAAATAAAATAACACTTCACAGCTATTAGAATGGCTGAACTCCAGAAAACCTAACAATGCCATTTTCTGGAAAGAATGCAGAGCAATAGGAATTCTTAGATTTTTGCTTTTGAGAATGTAAAAAAATGGGTAACCATGTTGAGGACAATTTAGTAGTGTCTTGCAAAACTAAATTCTTCCTTACCATACCATCTTGCTCCTTCTTGCTCCTCTATCTTACCATTAGTCTTACTTGTATATATTTATCCAACTGCAAGAAAATATTATGTCCTACGTGAGGATGTTTAGAGAAGTTTCATTCATAATCTCCAAAGACCAGAAGCTATCAAAGTGTCCTTCAAAAGGTGAATGGATAAATAAACTGTGTGTCTACCATGCAATATTATTCAGGGATAAGAAGCGATGAATCTCAAGCCCTAAAAAGGCATGGATGAGTCTTAAATACAAACTTCCAAGTGGTTAAAAAAAAAAAAATCCAGTATAAAAAGACTATATGAAGGGTGCCTGGATAGCTCAGTTGTCCCGGGATCAAGCACTGCATCTGGATCCCTGCTCAGCAGGAAACCTGCTTCTCCTTCTCTCAGTCCGTCTGCTTGTGCTCCCTCTCTCAGTGTTTCTCTCTGTCAAATAAATAAATAAAATATTTAAAAAAATAAAAAAGACTACATGATCTGATACCAATTATATGAAATTCTGTAGAAGTCATAACTATAGAGATAGTAAAAAAGCAGTAGTTGTCTGGGGCTTGGGGTGAGGTGGGGAGAGGTTGAGTAGGTGAAGCATAAGGGACATTTTAGGGCATGAATCTATTAGGCTACTATAATGGTAGATACAGGACACTATGCATTTTTCAAAGCCCATAGAAATTGGTAGCATAATGAGTGCACATTTATATATGCAATTTTAAAATAAAATCCTTTAAGAGGTCACTGGATCCTAGGATGGAGTATAAAATGTGACAAAACAATCTAACTATATTATAAATGTTGGATCCAACCTCAATGAAGTGAATGGAAGGAGGAAAGTGTTGAACTCTCTAATTTGGGGATGATTGGTGTCTCTAAGACTAAAGGCAAAAGAAACTGTATGTAAGCATTTTGTTCTAGTTAGTAACGTTGTTTCCCATAGAGTAAGGGTTAACAATTCTGAAACTGCTACTCATATATACTGGGATTGAGAAATTAAATAAATGAATTGTGGATAAATAAAACATGTTTCTCTTTGTTGGTGTGGGAAGTCACAGATATTCATGGGTAGGAGGATAGAATTATCCATGTCTTAATGGCTTAGAGTTAGGCATACAAATATAAACTCATGTTTATTTTAATATAAATAAAGATGATTACATATAAAATATTTATAGACATGTGTATGCACACTGATTAGTATATGTATATATATTTCCTTGCTCTGTGACTAAGTGGCCCTAAGAATAATGACACTCCAGCTGTGGCCGGGCCTCAGTTTCTTTTTTAAAAGATTTTATTTATTTGTTTGAGAGAGAGAGCCTGGGAGAGAGCATGAGCTGGGGGAGAGGGAAGAATAGAGGGAGAAGCAGACTCTCCACTGAGCAGGGAACTAGACACAGGGCTCGGAGTTCAATTCCAAGACCCCTGAATCATGACCTGAGCCAAAGGCAGAAGCTTAACTCACTAAGCCAACCAGGCACCCATGGACATCAATTTCTAATGACATCCTCCTGTAAAGAAATTAGGGCTCCTTGAATAATGGCTGATTCTATGACTAGGACAGAAAATACACAAGATGATCTGCAGCATCTTTCAGTGCCAGAAAGAAAGTGTTAAAAAGAACAATATAGAACAATGGGGGCTGTGTCAAAGAGATCCAGGTGCCAACTGAAAGAGCTCGCAATGGTCAAAACTGGAAAAATATGTACAACAAAATGAACATTGGATTTTAACTCAATGTATAAAACAAATATTCATGAGTTCACACTGCTATAAATAAATAAATAAATAAATAAATAAATAAATTAAAAGACTAAATAAACTTAAGTGGAAGAATTCCAGATAATTTATATAGGTACTCTATCCTCAGTTAGGTAAAGTGTAACTCCTTATTTTTCGCATGTGGATTTCAAGTAATAACTTCCTTCCTAAAAAGTATAATGTGGAATGGGAGAAAAGGAACTGGAGTGAATAAACCTGACACATACCACCTCAGTCAAGTAATCAACAGTGATAAATTATGTTGAGAGTATTAACCTTGAGGTTATATCATGGAAATCACATGTGATCTATAAAATCTTCCTTCCAGGGGCACCTGGGTGGCTCAGTTGGTTAAGCGACTGCTTTTGGCTCAGATCATGATCCTGGAGACCCAGGATCGAGCCCCACATCGGGCTTCCTGCTCGGCAGGAAGCTTGCTTCTCCCTCTCTAAGTCCTTCTGCTTGTGTTCCCTCTCTAGCTGTGTTTCTCTCTATCAAATAAATAAATAAAATCTTAAAAAAAAAAAAAAGACCTTCCTTCCAAAGAAAATGTAACCCCAATCCAATCAAAAGAAAGACATCACACAAATCTCAAAATAAGGTCGTTCTACAAAAACCTGATAGGTACACTTCAAAAATTTCAAGGTCATTAAGAGCAGGTAAAGTTTGAGAAACTGTCATAATCAAGAGGAACCTAAGGAAGACATGACTGGGATATGTGGTATCCTAGATGGGTTGCTGAAATAGAAAAAATACATTAGGTAAAAACTAAGAATATCTGAATATAATTAAAACTTCAGGGTGCCTGGGTGGCTTAGTGGGTTAAAAACTCTGCTCTCGGCTCAGATCATGATCTCAGGGTCCTGGGATCGAGGCCCGCATTAGGGTCTCTGCTCAGCAGGTAGCCTGCTTCCTCCTCTCTCTGCCTGCCTCTCTGCCTACTTGTGATCTCTCTGTCAATAAATAAGTGAAATCTTAAAAACAAAAACAATAACAAAACTTCAATTAAAAATAGTGGATCAATAATTGATCATTATCTGTAACAAATGAGCCATATTAAGTAAGATGTTAACAATAAGAGAAAATTGGATGTGAGATATATGGGAAATGTCTGGAATACTTCTCATAATTCTGTAAATTTTAAATTGTTCTAATATAGAAATCATATTAAAAAACATGTATGAAAGAAATACAGACTTTACACATAACTCATTTTAATTAAGATATATTTAACATATAATATTATATTTGTTTCAGGTATACAACACAATGATTTGCTGTATATCTTTATATATTATGAAATGATCACCACAATACTTCCAGTTACAATTTTGTTCCTGTGATAAGAACTTTGAAGGTGTAGTTTTTTTGAGACTTTCAAATATATAATACAGAATTATTAGCTATAGTCACTACTATGCTGTACATTCCATTCCATGACTTATTTATTTGATAACTATAAATTTGTACATTTTGATCACCTTTATTCATTTTTCCCACTTGTACTCCCCACCTCTGGCCATCACCAATCTGTTCTCTGTATGAGTTCATTTGTTTCTTTTCTGTTATTTTTTTCTTTTCCTTTTTAATTTGTTATTTTTATTATTTTTTATTATGGTATGTTAGTCACCATACAGTATGTCATTAATTTTTGATGTAGTGTTCCAGGATTCATTGTTTACATGTAGTATCCATTACATGTAATCTCCATGCAATATGTGTCCTCCTTAATACCCATCACCAGGCCAATCCATCCCCCCACCCCTTCCCCTCTTAAAACCTTATTTTGTTCCTCAGAGTCCACAGTCTCTCATGGTTCATCTCCTCCTCTGATTTCCCCCTCTTCATTTTTCCCCTTCTTCTCCTATGCCCTCCATGCTATTCCTATATTCCATAAGTGAGTGAAACCAGATGATAATTGATTTTCCCTGCTTGATTTATTTCACTCAGCATAATGTTCCTCTAGTCCCATCCATGTTGATGCAAAGGTTAGGTAATCATCATTTCTGGTGGCTGAGTAATATCCCATTGTATATATGGACCACATCTTCTTTAACCATTCGTCTGTTAAAGGGCATGTTGGCTCTTTCCACAGTTTGGCGATTGTGGCCATTGCTCCTATGAACATTGGGGTACATATGGCCCTTCTTTTCACTACATCTGTATCTTTGGGGCAAATACCCAGTAGTACAATTGCTGGGTCATGGAGTAGCTCTATTTTTAATTTTTTCTTTTTTAAGATTTTGTTTATTTGACAGAGAGAAACACAGCCAGAGAGGGAACACAAGCAGAGAGAGTGAGAGAGGGAGAAGCAGGCTTCCCACCTAGCAGGGAGCCCGACGTGGGGCTCGATCCTGGGTCTCCAGGATCATGACCCGAGCTGAAGGCAGTTGCCCAACCAAGTGAGTCACCCAGGTGCCCCTATTTTTAATTCTTTGAGGAAGTTTCACACCATTTTCCAAAGTGGCTGCACCAACTTGCATTCCCACCAATAGTGTAAGATGGTTTCCCTTTCTCCACAGCCTCTCCAACATTTGTTGTTTCTTGCCATTCTGAGTACTGTAAGGTGGTATCTCAATGTAGTTTTGATTTGAATTTCCCTGATGGCTAATGTTGATGGACATTTTTTCATGTATCTGTTAGCCATTTGTGTGTCATCGTTGGAGAAGTGTCTGTTCATGTCTTTTGTGCATTTTTTTTTTACATTTTTATCTGTTTTTTGGGGTGTTGAGTTTGAATAGTTCTTTATAGATCTTGGATATCAGCCCTTTGTCTATACTGTCATTTGCAAATATCTTCTCCCCCTCTGTGGGTTGCCTATTTTGTTGACTGTTTCCTTTTCTGTGCAGAAGCTTATTATCTTCATGAAGTCCCAAAAGTTCATTTTCACTTTTGTTTCCCTTGCGTTTGGAGACATGTCTTGAAAAAAGTTGCTCTGGCCAGTGTTGAAGCGGTTACTGCTTATGTTCTCCTCTAAGATTTTTTTTTAATTATAAGATTTTATTTATTAAAATCGACAGATTTTAATACTCGACAGAATGAGAGATCACAAGTAGGCAGAGAGGTAAGCAGAGAGAGAGGAGGAAGCAGGCTCCCTGCCGAGCAGAGAGCCCAATGTGGGCCTTGATCCCAGGACTCTGAGATCATGACCTGAGCCAAAGGCAGAGGCTTTAATCTACTGAGCCACCCAGGCGCCCTCCTCTAAGATTTTGATGGATTCCTGTCTCATCCATTTTGAGTTTATCTTTGTGTATGGTATAAGAGAATGGTTCAGTTTTATTCTTCTGTATATAATCGTTTAATTTTCTCAGCACCATTTATTGAAGAGACTGTCTTTTTTCCACTGGATATTTTTTCCTACTTTGTTGAAGATTATTTGACCATAGAGTTGGGGGTCCATATCTAGGCTCTCTACTCTGTTCCACTGGTCTGTGTGTCTTTTTGTGCCAGTACCATGCTGTCTTGAGGATCACAGCTTTATAATAAACTTGAAATCAGGCAACACGATGCCCCCAGATTTGTTTTTCTTTTTCAATATTTTCTTGGTGATTTGGGGTCTTTCCTGGTTCTATACAAATTTTAGGATTGTTTATTCCAGCACTTTGAAAAAAGTCAATGGTATTTTGATCAGGATGGCGTTGAAAGTATAAATTTCTCTGGGCAGCATAGACATTTTAATGATGTTTATTCTTTCAATGCATGGGCATGGAATATTTTCCCATTTTTTTATGTCTTTTTCAATTTCTTTCATGAGTGTTGAATAGTTCCTCATGTATGGATCCCTTACCTCTTTGGTTAGTTTTATTCCAAGGTATCTTTTGGTTTTTTGGTGCTATTGTAAATGGAATTCTTAAAGGGTCTATCCAACAAGAAGATCTAACAATTGTATATATCTACACCCCCAACATGGGAGCAGCCAGCTACATAAGCCAACTGTTAGTCAAATAAAGAGACATGCTGATAATAATACATTAATTGTAGGAGACCTTAACAGTTCACTCTCAGCAATAGACAGATCAACTAAGCAGAAAATCAACAAAGAAACAAGAACTTTGAATGACACATTGGACCAGATGGACCTCATAGATATATACAGAACATTCCATTGTAAAGCAACAGAATACTCATTCCTCCAGAGTGCTCATAGAACTTTCTACAGAATAGACTGCATACTGGATCACAAATCATATCTCAACTGACACCAAAAGATTGAGATCATTCCTTGTATGTTCTTAGACCACAATGCTTTAAAACTGGAACTCAATCACAAGAAAAAAATTGGAAGAAATTCAAACACGTGGAAGTTAAAGACCATCCTGCTCAAGAATCTTTGGATCCGCCAGGAATCAAAAAATAACTCAATCAATTAACAGAAACAAATGAGAATGAAGACACATTGGTCCAAACCCCATGGGATATGGCAAAGGCAGTCCTAAAGGGAAATGCATGGCCATCCAAGCCTCACTCAAAAAAAAAAAAAAAAAGAAAAGAAAAGAAAAGAAAAATCCTGAATACACAAAGTCTCTTTACACCTTAAAGAACTGGAAAATCAACAACAAATTAAGCCTACCCCATGCACAAGAAGGGAAATATAATTAGGATTAAAGCAGAGATCAATATATTAGAAACCAGAGATATAGTGGAATACATCAACAAAACTAGAAGCTGATTCTTTGAGAGAATTAATAAGATAGACAAACCACTGGTCAGATGCATCCAAAAGAAAAGAGAAAAGAGGAAGGACCCAATTAATAAAATTATGAGTGAACAGGGAGAGATCATGACTAACACAAAGGAAATAGAAAGAACCATCAGAAATCATTATCAACAGCCATATGCCAGTAAGTTAAGCCACCTAGAAGAAATGGATGCATTCCTGGAAACCTGTAAACTTCCAAGACTGAAATGGAAGTAAATTGACAACCTGAATAGACAAATAACTAGTAACAGGATTGAAGCAGTGATCAAGAACCTCCAAAAAAACAAGAGTCCTGAACCTGATGGAGTCCTGGGGGAATTTACCAAACATTCTAAGAAGAAATAATACTTATTCTCCTGAAGTTGTTTTGAAAAATAGAAACATAAGGAAAACTTCTAAACTCATTCTATGAGGCCAGCATTACCTGGATCCCCAAACCAGGCAAAGACCCATCAAAAAGGAGAATTTCAGACCAATATCCTGATGGGTATGGATGCCAAGATTCTCAACAAGATCCTAGTTAATAGGATATAACAGTACATTAAAAAGATTATCCACTATGACCAGGTAGGATTTATCCCTGGGATGCAAGGGTGGTTCAACATTAGCAAATCAATCAATGTGATAGAACAAATCAATAAGAGAAAAGAACCGCATAGTCCTCTCAATTGATGCAGAAAAAAACATCTGACAAAACACAGCATCCTTTCCTGATTAAAACGCTTCAGAATATAGGGATAGAGAAAACATTCCTCAACTTCATATAATCTATGAAAATCCCACAGTGAATATCATTCTCAGTGGGGAAAAGCTGAGAGTCTTCCTACTGAGATCAGGAAGAAGACAAGGATGCCTACTTTCACTACTATTGTTCAACATAGTATACAAGTCCTAGCAGCAGCAATCAGGCAACAAAAAGAACTAAAAGGTATTCAAATTGGCAAAGAAGAAGTCAAACTCTCCCTCTTCGCAAATGACATGATACTTTATGTGGAAAACCCAAAAGACTCCACCCGCAAATTACTAGAACTTATACAGCAATTCAGTAATTTGACAGAATACAGAATCAATGCACAGAAATCAATTGTTTTCTTATACACTAACAATGAAACTGTAGAAAGGGAAATTAGAGAATCATTTTGTTTCTTTGTTTACTGTTTTTGTTTTTAGATTTCACATATCAGTTAGATCATACAGTATTTGTCATACAGTCATTGTCTGACACTCTTTTCTTAGCATAATGCCTTCTAGGTCCATCCATGTTGTTTCAAAGAGCAAGAGTTCCTTCAGTTTATGAATGAATAATAGTCCATTGTGTGTGTATATGAGTGAGTGTTGAGTGTTTTGTATTTATATTTACATATAAAATACATCACATTTTCTTTATCTATGCATCCACTGATGGACACTAAAGTGTTTCCATATCTTGGAATTTTCAGCTCTTGTAAATAATGTAGGGATGAAATGGGGACCCATGCATCTGTTTGAGTTAGTGTTTTCATTTTCTTTTGGGAGGTCTGGGGGAAGGGCAAAGGGAAAGGAAGAGAAAATCCTAAGCAGGCTCCAAGCCCATCAAGGGTCTCATCAGGAATCATCTCAAAACCCTGAGACAAAATCAAGAATCACTTAACAAACTGAGTCACCAGGTGCCCCTGTTTTCTCTTGATAAATACCCAGAAGTGAAATTGCTGGATTATATGGTAATTCTATTTTTAACTTTTTGAGGAACCTCCATACTCTTTGTGATTCTATGAAACTATAACCCAGAAAAGTATTCTACTCCATGCTAGCCAATAAAATATCTCCTTTTAATGGTAATTTCTACCCCTTCTCATCAATGAGATTAAGGAAAGAGGTATAATTCCTAATTTAAAAAAATGGAAATAAGCTCTTTGTTTCTTTGTGATTAGGAATAAACATAGGAATATTGCGACCTCATTGTATAACTCAAGATCCTTCTTGGAAGTAGACAACTATAGAGACCTATTACAATGTCTTTGAGAGCCCGAGTTTATCTGAATAATGGTAGATCCATCCCAGTGAAGGATTCTGAAGTATCAGAAAAGGTTAGTGTAGTTGTCATTGTTGCATTACCCTCTCTGCCTTTAACTAAATTAGCTTCTTAAATCTGTTTCTGTGTTTCCCACTTTGAGTCTCAGGTGTACTCCAATTTGGGGGCTCATCCCACCTAAATCAGAAAGTATGTCAATGCCTTATCGCTCTCACCATGATGAAGAGTTAAATAATTATCCTTTACCCAGTGCCTTGCAGGTTTAGCACTGAATTCTTATAGAACCTAAGTCATATTTCTGTCCTTCTTCCTCAAACCTCTAATATTGACTCTGTTCATGTCAGAGGTTTCTATCTTAGTTTATTATCTTATAACTTAAATTCATAATTTAATAATGATTCACTCAAGATTAATTTACTTTCCTGTTTCATAATTTAATTGGTACACTTCTCAAGACTAATCACCCCACTCTAGAAAGGAGTCCTGCTCTCAAACTTACCTCACCAACTTAGAATCTTTCTTTGCCTATCTGTTATTAGTGTTTTCTAAGGAACAGAAATCTGATACAGGCATATAGTATGAAACCATATCTCTGTGAATAAGTCTAGATTCCATCTGGCATAATCTCAACTACAAAATTATGACAGGTATTATTAAGGTTTCTATTTTTTTTAATTTTTACTATATCCCAGAAATTCTTTTCCACAATTCAATCTAAGAAACTTATATGTATATACAATATACATATATTTTGAAATAGTCACATTTTATATATCTATAAATACAAAAATTTTATTTATATATAAAATTTATATATTTTAATGTCTTAACTCAGCTGAACCAATAGTATAAATTTATAACAAGATTACATATGATTTAGAACATTTTGGTACTATTGGGGTTTTTTGGCAGTAAGAAAATAAAAAGTTAGAAAAGGCAGCAAGGAAAAGGAGACGGCACATTATAATTATGAAATATTTTAGGAATAAGTGTTGGATTCACCCTCTGGGCAATTTCGAAAATATTTTCATCTCTGTAAGAATAGATATCTATCATATACCATCTTCATTTTTCAAAATGTCTTTTCATAGAACTTGCTAATGATCTTTTGTCAGCTTAATACTATCATATCATTCAAGAAAAAGAAGTCAATTTTGTGTTGATTTTTTTTCATGGTTTTAGATTTGCTAAAAATTCATTAGTATTCAGTAATACAACATTTTTACTAACTCTTCTCTCCAAATCTCAATATAGACCCAGGATAATACATTTAATTCAAAGCTCAAAGCAGACTAAACTACTTGAATAGGTAACATTTAATATTTAACATTTAGTATTAATAAATATTTGCTTTTCAGTCCTGGGACAATAAGGACATATTGTAAGTAGTATGACCTATTGAATTCTTTCAGACTCAATCATTTCACCATATATTTGGTGTCTCTGCAGTTCCAGGAGAGGTACTTCTATTTTCAAATATTGATGAGTCAATGATATTATATGTTACTATTTGGGAAATTAATTGAGTCTTCATTTCTCGAGCCATGAATATGAATTTAGTGTGTTATCATTTAGCTAGTGACATAGCTACCACATAACTATATAAAGACCAATAAACCAATAATATTTACCATTAATATTATTGCCAAAAAGCAGTCACTGAAATATCTATATCAATACATGAGAAAAGAAGAAAAATGACACAAAACTGCTTATATTGTGGGATCTACACTATAATAAAAACATACAGAAAAAAGCTAGAGATTTCCTAGTTGTATAATTTGCTTCAATATTACAAGTATGGATGACATTTTACTTCTTTATATTTGTTTATATTTTCCTTTATCTTCCCTTTTTGTAAGAAAGATACACTGTTTTTATGATCAGAAGTGAATTGAAAAATAAAACTTCATTAAGTAAAAATAAATTAAATAGAAAATGTCATTATAAATTCCATGTGTGAATCCCAGCCTCTCTCTCTGGTGCTCATCCACCTGTTATCCTTTTCTGTATACATACATACATTATCTCAGGTTAAGCTTCATAAAAATATTGGTTGACTAAACAGATTATTCTCCCAATTTATAACAAAAAATATAAACATCAATTAAGTAAAAAGACTCACTCAAGTTGTCACAATTAGAAAGTGATAAAATAGGGAAAATTACAGTTTTTCAGACTCCTATTCAGGTGCTTGTCATCCTATCATGTTGCCTTGTTTCTACACTTGAAACTTATTTCTTGTAAAAGATTTTTATTTATTTACTTATTGGTCAGACAGAGATAAAATGCACAAGTAGAGGAAGAGGCACGCTCCTCACTTGGTAAAGAGCTGGATGGAGGACTCAATCCCAGGACCCTGGGATCATAACCTGAGCCAATGCTTAACCAACTAAGCCACCCAAGTGTCAGACCCTTGAACCTTATTAACATAAATAGTGCAACATCTGAGGACAACATTTTTAGAAGCAGTGCTTCTAAATGTATAAGTGATTTTCAGACACTGGATGTAATTACTGGTTTCTGAACTAACAAGTCACTTTATCTGGACCTTCTCTTTTTTCTTAGTCTACTGAACAATAAGTTCTCTATGAATAGATTATCTGTCATTCTTTCTTTTTATAGAGACATCAAATACATATTGAACATCTAATATTGTTACATGCATTTTTAGGTAAAGGGAAATGCTGAATGAGAAAGAAAAGTTCAATTCTCTTGTTTTCTGCACCAAAGTAGTTAATTTTAGAGAGCAAAATATTATGGAATAAAGAGAGTTGTATGAAAAAAGCAGCTTGAGTAAATGAAGTAATTTATTTGGGTAGCAAAGGAAGGTGAGGAAGTGGCTTTAGGATTGCGAGTTGAATGGTGAGAGGAGCCTGCCACACAAAGAGCCAAGAAAAAACAGAATGCTGAGATAGAAGAGACCTTGGCAACTGAATGAAGAGAAAGGAAGCAAATGTTTTCAGAGTACAATGAGAAAGGAAGAAGTAGTCCAAGAAATATGTAAGATTGTATCATCAGTACCGATAATGAGTTTACAAAACGGTTGTACCATTTTATGCAGGGAAATAGCATGAATGGAAACATGCTTTATAATGGTAACTGGGTGAAGATGAGGTCTTAGGATTTAAGAGTAGAAGCAGGGAGACCAATTGAGAAGTTATGAAAATAGTCTTAAAACAAGGTGAAGGTGGGGACACGTGGGTGGCTCAGTTGGTTAAGCATCTACCTTTGGCTCAGGTGATGATCTCAGAGTCCTGGGATAGAGTCTCATGTCCAGCTCTCTGCTCAGCCAGAAGTCTGCTTCTCCCTCTCTCTATCCCTCTGTGCTCTCCCCTCCCCCAAATAGATAAATAAAATCTAAAAAAAAAAAAGAAAGAAAACAAAGTGAGGGTGTCTTGAATTAGAGTTATAAAGTAGAAAAAAATGAAATGAGCACATAAAAATATTTATCAAAGGACTTGCTGATAAATTTAACAACACAAGAAACAAATGTTGGAGAGGATGTGGGGAAAGGGGAACCTTCCTGCACTATTGGTGGGAATGCAAACTGGTGCAGCCACTGTGGAAAACAGCATGGAATTTAAAATAAAAGGTTAAAAATAAGAACTACATTACAACCCAGCAATCACACTACCCAAAGAATATAAAAATACTAATTCAAAGGGATACATGCACCCCGATGTTTATAGCAGCATTATCTATAATAACCAAATTATGGAAACTGTCCAAGTTCCATCAACTGATGAATGGATAAAGAATATGCATGCATATATAGAGAGAGTGTAATGCTAAGTGAAGTATGTCAGTCAGAGAAAGACGACTACCAAAGGATTTCACTCATATGGAATTTAAGAAACCAAACAAATGAGAAATGGTAAAAAAGAGAATGAGACAAACCAAGAAACTGACTTGAACTATGAAGGACAAACTGATAGTTACCAAAGGAGGTGGTTGGATGGATGGATGGACTAAGTGATGGGGAGTAAGGAGGTCACTTGGGATAAGCACTGGATAATGTATGGAAGTGTTGAATCACTGTCTAGTACACTTAAACTAATATAACATTATATGGTATCTACCTGGAATTAAAGTTAAAACTTTAAAAAAAGGACTTGCTGATAACCTGAAATGTTTGTAGTAAAGGAAGGAAAGAAATCAAGAAGAATTTGAGGGATTTTATCCAAATAATTGGATATGATGATCTGCTGTACTCTGAGCTGGAAAAGACTAATAAAGAGATAGTTTGGGAATGGAAGGAAGAATTAAGACTTTATTTCCAGATAGATTCTGTTTCAGAAGACTAGTACATCTACCAGTGTGAAGATATAAATTTTGCAGTTGAATAAGAAGTTTGGGGCTTAGAAGAGCATTAGAAGATTTGTAGTCATTCCTGTCTTGAGGACATGGGTCATATTTAAAGACACAGCCTTGGATGAATCAGCTATGGAATGGGTGGAAAGACAAAAGACAAAAGACCTGTGATCAGCTATATTTAGCAATTGGAGAATACTGAAACCTGGCCCATATGCTATGAAAAATGTCAGAACAAGAAAGGAGAAGACAACTATGTAAAATATTGTTGAGAATCTGAATGAGATGAAGATAGAGGAATATGCAGAAACAAAATTGGAGTGATTTCTATAGTGGATAGAAGACTTTTTGATTAAAATTGGCACATTGAGGAAAAGATGTCATACATGTATTTCCTGAGATAATATAGGAAAATAATCTTAATGATATAAACCCACAGGAGGGGAAATTCAATGAATTTTTGGATGCTTATTAGCTAATGAGGATGTTTGTTAATTATGCAGAACACAGTCTTCCAAGCTGGATGAAATAAGAAACCAGTAGCAGGTGGTGACTTGCCTACAAGATCAGTGGAGAGAATTTGTGTATGGACAGCAAAGATATGATAGAGGATCAGATGGAAAGGTAAGGCAACAAATAAATTACTAATTGACATATCGAAGAGCAGAGTTCTCTACCTCTCTCTCTGATATACAATTTGTTGATGCAATTTTACTTCTACTTTTGCCTGATAGAAATCAAGAATTATAGGTATAAAGGGAAGGTGGCTTTGTGCACAAGAACAGTGCTTCTCAAACTTCAAATGGAAGAAAATCACACAGGGGTCTTAAAATAATGCAGATTTTGATTCAGTAGGTCTGTAATGTAGTTGGAAATTCTGCATTTCCAGGTTTTGCTGATGCTGTAGCCCAAACCATACACTTGGAGTACCAAGACACTAGGTACTGATTTAAAAAGAGATCTGAATCTCAGGCTGTGAAAGCAGCAATCCTCAAGAGAATGAAAAAAAAAAAAAAAGGAGAGAAAGAAAGAAAGAAAGAAAGAAAGAAAGAAAGAAAGAAAGAAAGAAAGAGAAAAAGGTACTTCAATGTTGAACCATAGCAGAGCTCTGAACAGTGGGTGAGCACTTCAAATTGCTTGATAAACTGTTGAAATTAGCAATGGGAATATCAAAAGTAAGATAAGCCAATCTAAGCAACAATTGGTGGCATCATTTGTAGCCATTGGGAGAATGCGGGAAATGGTGCTCAGCAGGGGAAGAGCTTCAATGTAAAGAAACTCTTATTTCATTAAATAAAAGTGATTTCTGATATCACTTCTGAATGTTCTCATTTACCTTGAGTAACCAACATTCTAATTACCATCTTCCAACTGGGTTGTGGAAATAAATGTACTTGTAATCTGTAGAAAATATGCTAAAATGTTTTTGGCTAGATGAATAGGTCACATTTTTCAATGTTGGCAAAAAAATACAAGGGCAACTTGGGATCACAAATTAGCAGAAATCTTCAAGTCCCTGACCTATTTCCTACAGGTAATTGTAAAGTCAAAATGAAATATTATATTTACATTTTGATACATTTGAAATTTCCCAAGAATTTTACTGTATTTTCTTATTTATTATGAGTTGAAAGAAAAAACAGCTATTCCCATAACAATATGCAAATCTGTTAATGGACTAGTCTCTATTAGTCTTAAGATTTCTGATTCCTTCGTAATTATTTTTAAAACTTACTTTTAAACCTAATTTAGTATGGATATCAGATAGCCCTACCTAAGAAAAGGACAACACAGTATGAGCAGTTACACCATTAGCCAAAGTGAATATGCACTTTGTTGTCTATATTTTCCTTTTCATGGGGGAAATGGAAAGATAGTACCACAGTTAAAGGAAATAGCTAACTATTATTTTTTTCATAAATACAACACAAGGTATTTTTCTATTACCTGTGAAATTTAGACCAACAGAAGCATTAAAGAATGACGTGAGACCTTTACTTTACATTTTATCTAACTAATTTCCATTGAGAAACTAACTCCTATGAATTTAAGTTTGCTCTTTTTAACCTTTAATTTTTTTTATTTAATTGTGAATTACATATTGTGTATCTGGGTGAATGTTTAAAAAGATTTTCTCTTTCCTAGAATAAGATTGCTTATATTAGTGTACAAGCAAAATAATGTTCATGCCTGGACAAGACTATTCTGAATTAGTAGTTTAGTCTCATCTCCAGATTTATAAAAAAAAACTGTCAAATGGGAATAATGAGGTACCACTCAAAGATTTTCTCAAACAACTGAACCAAACTAAAATTTCTCTTCTTCATAAACGGGACCTGATGACGCACACTTAGGTATTTCCAGTATCTGTGGCTGTTAAAATTTCTTTTGTCTGTTCTTGGATCATTTTCACTAAGTTGGGCAATGCCAAGTTATGAGAAGACTGGCAGCCGGAAACAGAGTGAAGCTCTGTAAGCCTGAACTGAGAAAAAGCTAAGGAAAGTTCAGTTGAATTTGTATGTTTATCCTCCAAAGTCTTGAAACAGCTCAATTTTAAATATCAGATAAATACCCTGACTTTATAGTTCCCACAAGCTTGAAGGTTGAAAATAGTGCTCCACATCAAGAGTCTGATTTCCATGTCTCCCTGTCAAATTGTTGTTGCCTTGAGCTATAAAAGTGCTTGCAGTCCTGGGAGTGCCATGCCTAAGTTTAATTGACTTCAAAGGACATCCATTCAACGAAATGAAACCGGGTGTTGGAAGGAGATTGTCCCAGGGCAAATCAATAAGGTCATTTTGGGGCATCTATGTTTGAGAAGGAGTTTCTTCTAGTACATTCTGTCATACGCATTCAAAAGCTTTTCACTATTTATGAAGTCTAAGTCCATATTCACTGCTTTCTTTCTTTGTGTAGCTGTAAATCAGGTGGATTATTCAAGGATATTATTGGCTCAAGTTAAGTGAGATCTACCAAAATCCACTTTGATTTAAGTAGGAATTTATTTTAAATGATTGATTTCCATAATGTTTATGTTGTTATAAGAACAATGTAAATTCTTAATAAGGTTGGAGTAATTATAAAATGCTGATTTGCTTTTTCCCCATATTAGACTATATTTTCTCAAGAAAAACATCTCATAATAACATGTTTTCAATTTATATCATGGCAAAATCTGTTATGCTTTCATTCTGATGGAGATTTAGATATTTAAATAATTGTATAAAAATCAATAGTTCACACTATTTTGATGCAAAAAAGTCATAAATTCTTAAGGATAAGGTTAGTTATATATGAAGTGATGTGGAAAATACAAAGTTTAGAAGTTGGTATAGACTCATTGGGAACTATACAATGCTAGTGGTGATTGCTCTCTAAATATAACCTATATCCTTATTCAGGAGATGATAATTAACATGTACTATTTCAACAAGAAGCTTTATCATATGGTCATCATATCTATTTATAAGACACTTGAAAGAAAAACTTCAAGTAATTTTCAAATGTCCTTGCAGTTCCTCAAAGATAAATTATTCCTCTAAGATAGTGAGACTTCTTTAAAGGGATGTTACAATGAAATGTTCCTTGCAGTGAAAATGGTACTTTCTACTCAGAGTGTTTTGTCCCTGAAGCCTGGGTCTTAGTTGTAAAATAATGACAAGCTTGGAAGTGAGGATATGTTTCTGGGATCACTTGAGATTTCCCCTGCTTTTGTTCCACGCTCGATTTCTTTAAACAAATAAATTATGGCAAAATCACTATATTAAACACATGAGAGTTGGTGTGGTCCCTGATGACTTACAAATCTTATGGTTCTTTTTTATTTATTATTTTTATTTTTATTTTAGAGAGAAACAGAGAGAGAACATGAGTTAGGTGGGGGAGAGGTACAAGCTGACCCCACCTTGAGCATGGAGCCGAAAGCAGGACTGGATGCCAGGACCCCGAGATCAAAACCTGAACTGAAGTCAGACAATTAGCTGATGGAGCCACTCAGATGGCCCCAAATCTCATGGGTTTTTGAATATTTGATTGTTGGCTTTGTGGAGAAGACTTTGTCATTGCCTACATGATTGGATATAAGAAACAGTTTCTTTCAGCAATCATATCAGATTTGATTTTGTCTTCTAAAAATAACAACTCAGTGATGCCTGGTGGCTCAGTCAGTTAAGCCTCTGCCTTTGTTTCAGGTCATGATCCTGGACTCCTGGAATCAAGTCCCTTATGGGGCTCATTGTTCAGTGGGGAAGCTGCTTCTCCTTTTTCCTGCTGCTCCCCCTGCTTGTGTGCTCCCTTTCTCTGACAAATAAATACATTTTTTAAAACTGAAAATAAAAATAACAATTTACATGATCACTGGATTTTAATGCTATATTTAAAATTGTAACAGACTGAAAGAAGAAGGACCACCTCTCTCCCTCCTCATAAAATGCTCATTGTCATCAAGGTGGGATGAGTCTCTTCTTACAAAGGAAGTTGTGGTCTTTGTTCCATCCATTTGATTCCCACACATAGACAGCCCTGTCCATAGCATGAAATGCTGAGGCTCAGTTCAATAAGTCTCTCATTTCTTCAACCTCGTGAGCTAATACATGCCTATGTCTATTCAGTCCAGCTGGCTCTGTCTCCCCTAACCAGGACAATGGTCTCCTGTGTACAAGGCATAAAGAGGGTGCTTGTTTCCTCGGACTGCCACGACAAAGTACCACAAACTAGGTAGCTTAACAACAACAGAAGTTTAGCATCTCGATGTTCTGGGGCTAGAAGTCTAAAATCAAAGTGTTGGCAAGACTCCCTCCAAAACTCTGGGTAGAATCCTTCTTGCCTCTTCCTGACTTCTAGTGGTGCCTGGCAATCCTTAGTGTTCCTTAGCTCAGAGTTACATTAGTCCAATCTCTACCTGTCCTCATATGGTTATCTTCACATTATCTTCCCTCTGTGGTGTGTCCATCTAAATTTCCTATTGTGATAGATTAAGGTACACCCTAATTACCTCATCTTAACTTGATTAAATCTGCAAAGACTATATTTCCACGTATGGTCACATGGTCACATTTTGACTTACTGGGGATTAAGACTAAAATATATCTTCTTGTACAAGACACAGTTCAACCTATAACAGAGAATACAGGTTACTTATTTGAAAAACATTTTCAGAAGTGAGGAATATATTCCCAGACATAAATAGATGAGACAGAAAAATTTTCAGTTTGTTGGTTTGTTTATTTGTTTTGTTTGGTAGTGACACTTTGTTGTCCTTAGTTTGCACTATTTACATTCTTTTAAGTCCACATTAGTATACGGTCTGGCAAACAATGAGAATTCTAGTCATTGTCTTAAGATACACTGTGGATTATTGAATTCCAATCACTGCATATGTCATGAAATCAACAAAACACCTGCTGGTTGCTCCATCTCTGGGGACATTTAAACAGGACCCGTAATCAAAAACAGCCAGGCTTTGAGATTTCTTTCCACATCATTTATATATATATTCCTCAAACACTCAGTCTTTAAAGTATGTTTCTTCCTTGGCCATTTCACCTCTGCCTTCTGTGCTTCCTTTTGCTCAGTCCCAGAGCTTTGAACTGTGCTGATTCCTTCCTGGAAACAACAAAAAGCATTTTACTATACAACAACATTCTCAAAGAACAGGTGTGTTGTTTTTCCTTCCATTGGTCCATCTCTGCTCCACTGATATCTGAACATATTTTGCTGTTATCAAATAGTACCCTGCGTACAGAGTAATGTTTTCATATGCCATAAAAGTCATTTTACCTGAAAGCGTCATTGATTTACTTGTGGCAGTATAGGATTCCTTGATTAGGTGTTTGACAAATCCCCATTGAAGCTGCATAATAAATCAATCTTTTACTGGAAAAGCCTGAGAGGGGGAGTAAGTGAAGATGGTATACATTAATACCTGGAGGACAGTTACTAACCTCTATTCTCTGGTGATCAATCACTTTGGCTGGGTTGCACTGACAATGTCTGGAGGTCATCTGTTTAATGAGACAGCTCTGGAAGAGTCCTTCCCAGGATTACATTTTATCAGTCAATCATTAACACCCATATTGGACACCAAGATCCATTTGTTACTTTTAAGAGAAAATCTTGTGAAATATATCCAGAGAAGATTAACGATTATAAATGGATTACATGAAAACAGTTAAGAATAATATGCCATTGCTCTTAGAGTACCTCCATTAGGAAGAATTAACACAAATTAGAACTAAATTGTTTTTTTAATCCAAGAATTTTTCTTGAATGCACATTTTTATTGTGCCATAGGATAAGACAATGACAATTAAGAGATTATACCATTTTAAAAAATGGATCAATGTTAGAGATATCAACATTTTATTGAGATTGTACACATCCTTGCACAAATGTTAGTATCTAGAATGTGGGTGTTTGGAAATTACTATCACAGGAACATGTGTACTAAAGAAAAATGAAAAATGAACTAAAAAGTATTCATGTTTCAGGAATCATAATTTTGACTATTGGCTACAGAGATGAATCAAAATGTATACAATTTTTTTTCTTTTGAGGAAACAAAGGAAAAAAGTTGGGCCTAAGGCTCATTTAGATTTTGTTTTTAACTTCTGATAAACATAACACATTACTTCATTTAATTTCTGTCATATAAACAGCAGACACTTTCATCTTTATAGCCTTAGCAACTAGTAAGTAGACACTCAAAAAATTTTTTTAATAGTTTGGTTTTTATTACAATTTAAATCTCATACAAATTTGACTTTCAGTACAGGTCTTTCTAAAGAAGAAGAAAACAATCTTTACTATTATTACCCAATATCACCAATTTTTCTTTGATACTGAAGTATAAGTAACATATCCTATATAAATGCACATTTTATATATAACTGATTTAGGCTAATGAAAAGCATTGAGCCACCATAGTTTTATAGCTATTAATATGTGAGCTTTTGTTATAGTCGTCTGCTAATTTTATTTTTTTTCCTTCTCAAAGTACTTAGATGGCATATCCAAACAAAGAATTTCTTGTTCTGTGTCACATTTATCTGTTTATAAACCTACTTCCCACACCAACAAAATTTAAATTTCCAGAGAGTATTGATATTATCTCACTCACTTAAATAAAAGTGATTTGGAAAAAAAAATCATAATATATGGTATCAAAATGGTTTATATAATTTTGGCAACCTTTACTACGCTTAAAATATTTTTAGATATGCTTTTGTTTCAGTGATATTATTTATTTATAATTAATGTCATGAATAAAACTTAAACTGTTTACCCTGAGATCTTAAGAGAAGCCTTTTAAAAAAATTTTTATTTATTTATTTATTTGAGAAAGAGAGAAGGAGAGAGACAGCAAGGGAGACCAGGAGCAGAGAGGGAGGAAGGGCAGAGGGAGAGGAAGAACCAGACACCTCCCCCAGTCCCCCACTCCATCCCTACTGAGCAGGGAACCCAACTTGGGGGCAAGATCCCAGGACCCTTGGATCATGACTTGAGCAGAAGACTGATGCTTAATTGACTGAACCACCCAGTACATGGAGATGCCTTTTGAAAATATTTACTTGTAGATAAAGAGTGAATTTTTTTTATATTTATTAATCTTGTTATTTTTATGCTTATTTTAAATTTCTTAGTCAGAAGTTTATAATTCTATATGTCATATGATACTGTAGAAGGTTCTATTCAAAGATGGCTGCACCAATATCAACAATCACACAGTGTCTTCTGCTATCTGACTTTGATAGTACCCCTTCAAGTAGTAGATTTAAATTCACTTTGTCTTGCAGCTTGTATAGCCTTCCTAACTCACTTGTTATCAGTAGAATTTGGAGAAAATGATAGTGCATGCATTCCAAGTCTAGGTCAGAGGAACCCTTCCAGCTCCAGCCTCAATCTATTGGAACCCTAATATTCCACATATTCCTTTTTGGGATGCTCTCTGTCAGAATCTACGTGGCATGCTTTGAGAACCCTCAGTCACAAGGAGGGGTGCAGATATTACTGTCAACATACTTAGAAGAACCAATCTCCATGTCATCCCAGCTCAAGCATCAGATACATGAGCGAAGAAGCCTCCCGATGACATGGTCCCATTATCTGAGACACACCCAGGTGTTTTGTGTTTTGGTCTGCAGCTAAGGTCCCAAACACTGTGGAGCAGAGATGAGCCAACTGAGACTTTCTTGAACTCCTGACATACAGGATCCATTTTTGTGTGACATCACTAATTTTGGGTAGTTCATTAAACATTACTAAGGAATGGGAATATTCTCTCAATAAATACATAACTAAAATTCTCAAATATCTACTTCTGTAAAACATTAAATTCAATTTAACAGACTATTTCTATAGTCATGTTTGAAATTTCTTAATATAGTAAAAACAAAATGCTGGCTACAAACTATTGCATAATACATGTAAAAAGTCTTAAAATAGAAAATATCATGTCATATCATTATGACAATACTAAATAAAATAAATTATAATTAGATGAGTAGTTCTTTAATTGGAATATATAACCCTGTTCTTTATGAAAAATTATACTGAATATACAATCTGAAATGATTTAAAACCTTAAGCCATCCTATCTAACTAAATGAATAGAGCATTATTTTATTGAAAGTAACAGCTTTATATTTATTTACACATGCTGTCTTTTGATTTTTCTGTATTTATTATCTAGTTTATCCACTTAGGTACATAAAGACTGGTGTACTTAAAATGCATTATTGAGGTTTTCTTAAATAAGTGAAAGCTTTTTTGTAAACTGTATTTCAGTGGAGTTTCCTTTAAATCAGAGATGACCAGAGTAATTTTTCTTTTGAAATATGGTCACTGTACATTGTGAGAAATCTGAGCACATGGTTATTTTCATTCCAAATACATATGAATCTTGGCAGAAATAATAATAATAAGAAACATTTAAGTAGTGCCGATTATTGGCCAGGGATCTTTCCAAGTATTTCACAATCTTTACAAGACATCTATAAAAAGAGAGATACTATCATTTTACCCTAATTTTTACAGAGGAGGAAACTGAGGTTTATTTTGCCTCAGCTCACTCAGCCAGTAAGTGTTGGAGCTGATGTTTAAAAATAAGCCAGGTGGCTCTAGAGACTGCTTTTAAGCAATGTGCTCCATTGACTCTGTTGAAGTAGAAAAACAAAGAATGAGTAGGTTAGAATTTAATGACCATCCCAGTTAAAATGCATTTAGAATGATTGTAAGTTCTCTCTTGCAATCATTTTAGCTTTTATATTATGCCATACCTTGAAAATCCAACCATTTAATCGATTTAAGATAAAAAACAAAACCAAAACAAACAAAAGCAAAAACTAACTGAAGCCAGTAGACATTTTGTTCATATTAAAAAAAAAACACAGAAATTCTGTCATTTTGTATTTCTGACTTTATATAAACCCTATTTAATGTAGTGAAGAACAGAATTAATGTTACATCACAAGAGACAAAGCAACTCAGGAGAAAGAGGCATTCATGTCAGTATGTATCCAAATGAGAGGCAGCTGTGCTTTGAAAACCTGTGCATGTAGCACCATGACCTGCTTGATAGACACCAATTCAATGTCTGATAGTGTGCGTACCTGAACTTCTTTCTAACTGGTCCCACTCCATGTGCACTTCACCTTGCACACAGAGCTTCATTAATTACTGCTTTGTCAACATGCAAAATCTTTATGTAAAGTCTTAAAATAATTGCAATCTGTTAATAAGACTTCTCTACATCTTTTCACTGCCTGTGCCAATAGCATTTCTTTATAGTTAATCTCATATCTTTAATGGACAGTATAAAATGCTATATTCAGAAAAATGACCATTTTTACTCTTCTTTTTTTTAAACATTGAATTTGTAGCTAATTCCCGCAATTTCAGAAGAAAGGAAATGACTAATGCCATTAAATCAAAACCCTATCTTTAAAGCTAATTACGTGAGGCCAAGGTATGAATATCATTATTAATATCACCACTCCATCAATCCAGTTGAAGATTTTAAAAAATTTATTTGATGATTACAGATTTCTCTCTCTACATCTCTCATCCCTCCCCCAAATTCTGCAGTTTCTTCTAGCCTCCTTCCATACCGCCAGCTCCTAATTTCCTGAAAATCTCTCTTTGTAGGAAATAACAATCAGTAAGACTTGATTAGGTCATTTCAGTATGCTTTGATTTCCAGAAGTTGGAATTGACTTCTGAATTAGTTAACAACATCAAACTTCCAAAAGTGGACATCATGTCCAGCAGTGGACATCGTGCTTCAGGCTTCCTTAAGTACCTGTTTCTTCCTCATTCCCACTTTCCTTCTCTCCCTCTCCTCTTTCACTAAGAGTGCTAGATGGTGCATAAAATAAGTTAGTTTAATTCCTTTTGCCTCTTCCAGAATCCGATGTGCTATTCTTTGAGTTCACCTGCACAAACTTCAATCAATTATAAGAAACTCAAATATCTTTCTTTCTTCTTGATGTTTCATGTCTTTTTTGTTTTGTTTTTTATTGTTGTTTTTTGCCATTGTTATTGTAACCTAGTCTGCACTGAAACAGAAAAGGCACTTGATAGATAGTTGAGGAAAATGGTGGCTCTATACCATTGACAATGCTGGAGAGACTTTTATTTGTTAGCAAAGATGCTGTGGGAGGAGGTTATGTTAAATAGAGTCATCTAAGGCTTGGCCCCCTGGAACACTCAATCTGGAGACACATCCTCAGAATGAGATTAATAGGAGAACAGAAATAGGACAGTAAGAAGAGAGTTTGGAGAGAAGGATGAGCACTGGTGTTGGAGGTCTCACTGTACTTTTTGGTTATTTAAGGTGGGAAATTTTATAAACTAAATACATAGTTGGGAATTGCATATTATTCTCAATTACTCATAGCAATAAATACTCTATGTCTTTGAAGGAAAAAACACTCAATGCTTAGTGCTAAAAGGAAGAGAGGAATAGGTAATTATATATCATTGGTAGAACTATAAAATATAACTGTGATGCATATTTCAACAATGCTTTACTAATTTAGTTTCAACTTACTCGAGAAAGAATTTGAATAAATTAAAGCTCAAAATGCATACAATTGGAAAGCTAAAAAATAAATAATTGAAGAATAGCATATATAGTATAATAATAAAGGCAAGATAAAAGATAAACACACTAAAATTAATATCCTTAGGACCTCCCATTTGGCAAAATTTTGGCTGTCAATTCTCAAAATGTCAAGGCAAAGCGAGAAAGAGATTCAGTGTTACATTCTTAGGTTTTTAGATGTTTTTCTCCTGATAAGATTTTCTCCAATGGATTAAAAGCGCTTTGAGGACATTTATGATACCATGAGTAATGTCCCCAAGATAGGCACAATGTCAAAATTTAAGGCACAACCCAAAAAACAGATGTAGGAAACCGCTGTGTGTAACTTCTGTAGTGGATTTTTAGATCTGTCTGTACTCTCTAACAGCCCTAAGCCAATTGCTGGAGTTTTCATAATGCAATCATCATCACTTATTTAAAACTTTATAGAAATTTACAATATTGTCTTAAACCAAAAAGAGTGCTAAGGATTTTGGTTTGAATGCTGACCTTGTATTGGGTAACAAATATAAGGGGAGAGATTCAGGCATGACCTCTGCCCAAGCCCTACTTTTGTTTATTTACCTGTTTTCTGTCTCACTTAGATTTCCTGACCCATGTTATCTTATCTACAATCATTTAAGTATTTGTTGGTCCACATTTCTACTTCAGGCCCCTGTCTCATAGATATCTGATCTTTTTTGGTCCCAGGTTCATAGCTTATGTCTGCACTTTGCTGCATCTGTGCAGAATCCTGGCATTTCCTAACCTCTCTGACATTTGATGATTGCTAAAGTATGGAAGCAGAAATAAGGGATAAAGAGAAAAAGGAAACAAACACACAAAGTCTGAGGTAAAGTGAGTACAAGAGAGAAGTAGAGGATCACCCCATCCTGGCTAACATGGGAGCCTAAAGGAAGGAAGTTTGGATTGTCATGCTTATTTCATATCTGTTACTTTGGAACCTTGTTCATCTCTGAAAATCTATCATAAATGCATATAATTTTTCATTAAGCTCAGATACTTCCAGAATTAATTTTATTACTTTTATTTCTTGAAAATTTTGGTTAAATTTTGTAAATTATTCCAACTAAGCAATCACTTTTAATGGTAAAATTCTATTCATAAAAATTTGCTTTAAAAGGAAGAACAATTACAAAAATAAAACAAATAGACTACCACTATAACAGCAAAAATGATGGACTGAGGAGGACACATTATAATTATCCAACAATTTCAAATTATTTTGAAAGTAATGATAAAGTAGATTGACCAGATAGGCATGAAGAGGTCAGAAATAACTTTTTCTCCATGTGCTGATCATATTGTACATTCCCTCTGGATCTGCCTCTTTGATGCTTCTCTTTCATTAACTTCCCAAATCAAATGCATCAGGAAATCCCCTTAGTTATACCCTCGGATTTCATCCTGACTGTGACCTCTTCTGACATCCCCTCCTTGATTTCCTTAGTTCAAACTACCATTTTCTCTTCCTAAAATATGGCAGTAATCTCTGAAATGATTTCCCTCCTTTTAGTTTTTTTTCCTTCACTCCAGACAGTCTATTCTCCACACAACAGCCAGGCAAATTATTTTAAAATATAGTGTTATCATGCATCTCCTCTACCCCATAGAGTTCAGTGATCCTTCAGCTCCTGTGACATCTACTCCCCATCCATATCTCTCCAACCTCATCTTCTACAACTCCTGTTGCTCACAGGACTCCAGCCATGCTGACCTACTCATGACAGTTTCAGCTGTTCTATCTTTGGCTAGATTATCACTTCCCCCAGAGAACCACAAAGATTTTCCCCCAAATTCCTTAAGATACATGCTTAATGTCATCTTCTCAGGGAGAACTTTGTTCTTCTTTCTAATCCCATCACTGCCATTCCTCCTTACCATATTTCTTTTAGTTCTGTTTTATTTTTTCTATATTTTTTTAAGTAGGAACAACATCAAACATATCAAAAAATATAAAAATATATATGTAGAGTTTAAAGAATCAAATAAAATAAATACCATGTACCCACTGCTCAACAGAAAACATAGAAGCTTATCAACACCCGTGAGGCTCTGATGTACCCTTCACAGATTGCTTCTACTCTATCCCACATCCTATTCCCTGCCATTCCCAATAGAAGTATTCTGATTTTACTTCCTTGCTTTTTATTTTAAAGAAATTTAACCCAAATGTATGTATACCTTACCTAAATGATAGAGTATCTACTCTATTTTCTACGAAAGAAATAATACTTTTATATAACCTGTGTTTTTCCGCTCAATAAAGTATGATTCATCCATGTTGATAGATACGGCTAAATTAAATTAAATTATATTGCTTATTCCATTATATGAATATCATGAATTCTGAAATGTCTTTGATTTTATCCTACTTGTATGCTAACCAGTTTGCTTGTCACTGTTTCATGAATCCTGCTAGAAGACACAAAACTCCTGGATCAGAGACAAAGAACTTTATTACACATGCACAATAAGAAACAGGAATGTTAGCGTATTTCCCCAGTACCCTGAACCTCAGTTTCCATAAAATGACAAGAAGAGGGCCAGATGACACCCACATGAATAGTAGAGTGTGTGGCAGGGAAGAAGTCCTGAGATTATGAAATTCAAATCCTCTATAATGGATACTTCACTATATAGGGAGACAACATTTTTCTAGGCAGTAAGCAGGCCTGCTTTTCCTCTGTAAGGAGGTAGCATGTCTTTCTTCCATGGAAGCACAGCTGTCCTCTTTCCAGTGAAACATCGTATATTCCAACGTTTCTGGCTATACCAGCATTCTTGAAAAGAAACTCCAAAACAAAGAGTAGTCAGTGCTTCTCTCACAAAATGTACAAAAACATAACTCTCAAAAACTGTCTCCCACAAATAAATATAGCATAGTTATCTATTCTATACTTGCTAGGGGTTTGATAAGTTTACAGATTTTTTGTGCTATAAATAATACTGCTGCAAGTATTCTTATAATGTGTGCTGGTTCATATATGTGAGTTCAGGGATATATTTAGAGGGAGTTGTGGGAATATATCTTTACCAGTAGTGCATAATCATTTTCATTGCATTTCATCTTCAATAATTCTTTATAGTGCCAGACTTCTAATTTTAGCAATCTCATGAATATAAAATCATATCTTAATTTAGTTTTAGTTTTTCATCTCTTGATACTAATTAAGTTGATCATCTTTTTTGTTTTTGCTTCTAAGAAAATCCTATCCACTGTTAGCCTAATTTTCTATTCAGATATCTTTTCCTTATTTATTAATAAGTATTCTTTATGTGTTGTGGATACTACTTTGTCAATTTTATGTGTGCAGAGGTCTTCCAGTTTGGGTAGTCTTTTCAAAATCATTATGATATATTTTGAAAAACATAGTCCTATGGATTCATTTTCAATATAATTAAAATTCTTATTTTCCTTCATAATGGTTTGTAATATACTTTAGAATCCTACTTTATTGAGGTCATTAAAATTCATATCGATGATTTTATTATTTTGGTTTATTTCCTCTTCTACTTAGAATAAATTAGGTTCTGGAATCTGAGAATTTGTGACTTTTATTCTCATAAAAACCTGAGTCATATTATTTTGATTACTGTTTCTCTCTCATCCTTTCTACTTCTTTGTTTAGGTACTCAACAACTATTAATTGAGTATCTATTTTATTCAAATCTCAAACAGATGCTAACTCTTCTTTTTCTCTCAGGTTTGTAGGCTCATTTTGACATTTGTCATCTCTATTTGAGTTGCATTCAAGTTAATTTATTCAGATATACCCATTCACTAATTTTCTCTTCATCTACATGTAATATGGTTCCTATGCTGTCCTTCGAGTCCTCAATGAACTTTTTATTTAAGTTTTGAATGCTTGATTTGAATTTTTTATTTGACATTATTTCTTATTTTTACTTATGTAAGCATTTTAATAGCAGATAGTTTTATCTAAATCTTAGTTCAAAACATTCGATTTCATTGTTTGATGAACTTCACTCTGCAAGTTATTAACTTTTTAGGTTTTTTTCCCCCTGTGTCTTGCAAAAAAAAAAAAAAAGAAAGAAAGAAAAGAAAAAAGAAAAAAATTGTTGAAAAAATTTTTTAAATTAAACTTTGGCATTTGGTAGGAGATGACTAGGAATACAATATATGAATTCGACCCATACAAGTGCAGAAATACCAGAACAAGGTGTTGTTTCATTTTGTTTTGCTTGTCTTATCTTTTCTTCACATTCTGCCCAGAGCTAGAAATAACAGTAATATTTTCATATTTATATGTATATATTTTTTTCCTAGTGGAAAGAAAGGAAAAAAAAACTAAGTTTTATGCAGGTTTTACAGCTCTGTTAAATTAACATTTACTAAGTGCAGTACAGGTTGCCATATGGTGAGCCAGGGTTCAAAAACAGATGACAAAAAAAAATTGAAATAGAGAAATTTATTACTCACAGATCCTGGGGGAGGTACACAGCATGCCTCAAGGGCTGCATGAGGAAGTCAAAGCCAGGTATAGGCAAGAAGAAAGACAGAAACTGGGGCATCTGACTTTATTAGAGCCCATGGGTGGTGTGGTTTGAGGTTCCTGGGTGAAGGCCAGATATGTCCATTCAAACTAAGAAGACCAGGGTTTTGCTAAGCAGTACAAGAGGCTTACATAAAGGGCATATAAGGAGAAAGCTCGGGAGGTGGGAAAAGTTATTGATCTTAAGAGCCACTGGGGAAGTCATATAAGGAACTTACATTTGCCTGTGACTGTATGGACTGTTATCTAGGGGATGAACTTGAATGAGAAGCTAGTGTCAATTTAAGGTCCTCCCAGGTCTCTTGACCAGAGAAAATGGATGCTAAGGAACCAAACCATGAAGTACCTTAGCTGAACTCTCAGCAATCCTTCCTTTGATTCCCTGAAAATGGAATAGCATTCATTTGGGTAGCAGAAATGTTAAAGGATATAAGTATTGTTTTCTGAAGCCAATTTAAAGAACAATCAACCAAGGGAATAATGACAAAGTTAATGATGAATATATTCAGTAGTGTTTGAAATTCAGTTAGCCATTTTCCCCTCTGGATATGGAGAGCCGTGAGAAAAAACTCAAGAACCTCAGAAAGTGTAGGAATTTTTTGAAATATTTTAGTTCTATTGTGCATGATCTGTATATCTTGAAACAACTTCTGGATGTTGGCTTCTACCTGCCTTGAATTATTATTGTAAATACAACAAGAGGTGCCCTGTAGAGAACAGATTCTACCCCATTCAGCCAATAGGAAATATAATGCCAATGATTATCCACCATCATCTGTGCTAGTGAGTCATACTGTTGCTGCATCAAACCGAAAACATGGTGTAGCATTTACAGTGGTCGGTTATGATTGCTGAAAATTTCTTCATGACTTTTAGTAATTAATCTTGTTGGGATGGAGTGGTACCACCTGTTCCTATGCATGCCTGACCAGTGGTAATAGGAAGTCCCAAGAGGATGGGGATAAGATTGGTTAGCACATCTCTAGCACAGAAGTGACAGGAGGATAAAGGGTGTCTGTCTTAAAGGTAATAATGTTGCAGAAATGGTGGTTATCTCTTTGGATGGCTTATAGACTGGACACGGTCAAGCAGACTTGTTCTTAGCCCCTCAAGTGAGGCCCACAGTGGAATCTGAATGAGGTATTACTTATCATTAAGGGACAGTGAGCATATAGGGTGAGGTCTACCCTTTGTGTTCAAGTGTAATTGGCAGCAGGATAATAGAGACATGGAGCTGGAGGTCTGGTCCTATGCAGTGACAGATTCAACTTGCAAAACATGGGCTGCTATTTTGAAGGTTCATATGAATATTTTTGTTATGTTGTTATGTTGACCCAGTTGGTTGTGGTGTGGGGCAGGACTAGAGAGTACAATGGGTAGGGCTTATGGAAAAGACCTGGAGAAAAATGCAGGTGGCAATGTAGAGGGTACCCAGGAGGTATTGGCAGTGGTGGTAGAAATAACAAGTGAAATAGGGTCTGTTTTGGATATGATGGTTGGAAGGCAAAGGCTATAATTTAGTATACTGAGCACAACAGTGAACACAACAGCAAGCGGTCTTTCAGCATAGAGGCCAAGCAAGTCAAATTAGGGGTGATTTGAGGAAGTGACTTATTGTGACTAGATGTTGAGAATTCATCATTTGGCTTGCCATAAAGGTAAGTGATGTCTAATGCTCCCAGGCAGTTAACAGAGGACTTACTCATAGTTTTACAAGTATTTTGATAGAAGCAAGTCTTACAGGCAAACAATAATCCTCTGTAGGATCCTTAGGGCCTATCAACTGGAGGCAAATTTCTCTCCTAGAATGCAGGGGACTGCGGGGCCAGTCATAATGTCCAGAAAGGTTGGAGTACATTGTCTTCTTTGTTGCTCTCTTTTGTTGAGGTTCAGTCATGTCCAGTGGTGAGTTCCTGGATTGAGGTGATATTGTTTGAAGACTTGGTGTGTTTGAAGTTGTAGATACCAGTCTGGGGTTGGTTGTCTTCCTTGGAGAAAACCTATGAAGGGTAGGAGTGGCTTGCTGGTGTTAAATTCTGAGTATATATGCTAGAATCCCAGCTCAGGATGGAATTATAAGATCTACTTCTAATTAAACAGATCTCAGTAAGTTTCATGGGATCATCAGGGGTATAACTTGTAAAGGAAGTCACAATGTCCATGACCAAGTTACTTTTTAAGGACTCCATCCATGATGTATATCAATTTTAGGGGCACTGATAGGCTCATTATAGTGTCATTTTGTGGAAGGCATCTTATAATCCAGAGACTGCCATACTAAAACTATAGTAACATCATTAGAGCACAAATCTGCTAGCTAGCTGGGTCTTATTTGGTTATATGGGAAGGAACCATTCTGTCTGGGACACATTTTGAGGCATGATATAAAGAGGGAGTGACAAGTTTAAACATCACTTCCATTGGTACCATTTAATACATAGGGAAGTGAGCTCTGGGTCAGAATTCACATCCAAAGTCATCTTACTGAGGCCCTTCTGCAAGGCCTGCCAGCATCAGGCAGTCAATCCTCCTATGGTGCAATTGTGCACCTGGCTGATTTTGTTCCAACATGTCTCCGGAAAGAGGTTGTCCTGAGGCGACTAGCAACCCTATCATGCAGGGTACATAGTAAGAGTAGTAGCTACAAAAAATAAGAGCATTAACATTTGACTGGCCTGGCAAGCAATCTGGATACTGACCAAGTATGAAGTGAAGATGCTTTGGAGCAAGAGGTCATTTACCTTTTCATCTAAGGTAGCTGCTGTAGTCACTATAGATTTTGGGGTTTGTGGGCAAATTTCATTCCCTAATGTGACTGGCATCCACCAGGCAGAGAGTCTCCTTTCTTCTCTCTGAGATGTGCAGAGTTCTGCTTGTGAGTCCTGGAGCTGTAATTTCAAACGCCTGCAAAATTTTCAATGAATTTGCCTTTATACCCTGTATATTTTTAGCCTGTATAACCCAAATAGGCAAAGCTTGTAGCCTTAGATTCACAGCTGGTATTGAGCCATCCTTGGCCAACGAAATTTGCATGACCATGACCTCTGAGCAGTTGAGTAGGGGTTTTTCCTCTTGGGATCTCTAAAATAGGAGGGTCGTATTACACAATCTTCCCTCTAATGGGTCACCAGTTTGTGGAAGATGGCGAGACAGTAGAGAATCCAAAATGGAAGTAGGAGTATTTATGTGTGTTATGGATAATGTATTATGGATATGAAAGATAATCTTTCTAACATCAGAGGGGTAGGACTTCCCTGTAAGTACTATCAGGGAGCCTTTAGAGAAGACTGCTGGTTTGCATTGGGCATTTGGAGACTTGAACACTGGGAATTAACTAATATTAGAGCTTGGGGTAAAACGTTTGTCTACTAGGAGAGCCATTTATAGTTTAAAAGCCTGAAGAACATGTTTTTGAGTAAGATGACTGTGCCTCTCTCTAAGTCTAGCTGCTTGGGGCCAGTAAGCCTGAAGAAAATACCACAATATTCCATATTTTAGAGCCCATAGCAAAACAACTTGAGATGTGAAATGGATACCTAGATATGAGTCTATAATATCTGGTAGGCCAAAGGGAGTGAGCCCATACCTGGTTAAAAAGGAGATTATATGATGGAAAGCACTGTTTCTAGAGGGAGCAGATAGCAAAAGTCCAGTAAGGGTATTGACTATGGTGGGTACATACCTAGCAGTTCCAACTGAGTGAAGGAGTGGCATGATAAAATCAATTTGCCCTACTGGTAGGTTCTGTCACCCAGGAGCCTTCCAGAGTTCTATTCTGGAGCAAAGGATACAATTATTTACCATTTTGGCTAGAGTAGAGGTGTTGGGGAGGTCACACTGCATGCCAAATCTGGGGCTGTTACTCCCTTATGGCCTGATGTAATGTGAGTCTACACCACTAGTAAGGATGGCATCTCTGAGGAATAGCGGTATTTGGGACAGTATCTGGTATTCTGGAGGTGGCTCATGTGGAAATCTGGAACAGGTGTGCAGTTTGGATAAGGGATCTACAATACTGTAATATGTTTCTGGGTTTTTTTGACCTGTGTGTAGAAGTAGGAGTAACCATGGTCAGCACATGTGAATTAGTGACTTCTTTACAAATGGAGATTTCCAGAGACGCTTTCCCTGAGTCATAAAATTACCCTTTAGATATTGTTCAGACCAGCCTGAGAGCCCATTGATTGAGACTCAACAGGACTTAATCCTTCCCCTGAGGCAGGATGAAGGCTGTTTGTGAGCTCATTCATGCCTTCCTCTCTAAAAGGGCCTGTAGTTTGCCAAGATTTGGCCCCTAGGACGCATGTACCAGGCTGCTGTCTTGGGTAGGCATTGTTCCAGAACCCTATGGGCAACCAGGTAGAGTCATGCTTAGTTGGAAGACTCCATGGTACACAATCAGGCTTCTCCGGTGCTTTCAGTAGGAAGTCTAGCCCAGAAAGACAGCCTTCCCCCCACCCCTTGCTATGGTATGGCTTGCAGGGCCAGCCACAGACAGTTTGGTGAGGTATTCTCCATTGGAAAGAAACCAATTGGCCAGTAATGCATTAATAGATCTAAGTAGAATGGATCCATGTGCAACGTGTTGCCTGAAAAAAGTGAGGTGACCTAATAATATGTGTTATGCCTGTTGGAATCTAGAGATAGGCTTGATTGCAAAGAGTTGAATAGTGAGAGGAATTTTGTAGCCCTCTGCTGACCATACTATGCCAGGTAACTTGACGGAAGTATTGGCCCCTGGATCTTAATGCAGGCAGTGGCCCATTCTCTCTCCTGAAGAGGTTGTGTGGTTAAGTGTCAGTCTTTCCAGATGGCATTCTCAGAGGGTTTCCATAGCAGAAGTTCATCTATACAATGCCAAAGGCAGCAGTGGCTTAGCTGGCATGAATTTAGATCTTGTCAGCACAGGGTATGTGCAGTAGCATGGGCAGCCTAGCAAAAACAGACTGTGTGCCCTTGAAATTGAAAATAAATTGAGGTTTTGTGGCTTCAGTTACTGAAACTGAGTAAAACAAATTGCCTAAATCTACAACAGCAAAGTAGGGGCCCTGTGCATTTTGGATATCATCTGTCATCTGTAATACTGGGAATGGGAAACTTAATGGTGGGAAACTGTGCTTTTAGTTTTGATAGTCAATTGTTAGTCTCCATTCATTGGTGGCTAGTTTTAATACTGGTCAGATAAGGCTTAATGACCCTGATGTCAAACATATCTCTAAAGACGAGCTGAAAGTTTGCTGTACTTTGCTTCAGCAGATACTATAGTACTATTACTCTCTTTAATAAGCATGGCAGTTGAACAGGTTCCCATTTGACATATGCCTTCAGAAAGGCCAGAATTTGGATTTATTTCACCATACACATCAGGAGTAAGGGAGAGAGCCAGGAAAGTTACCAACACTGGCAACTGTGCTAGAAATATCGTGGCAATAGACACATCTAACTTAATTTGTACTTCCTTTACAGTTTTACCTTCTATGTCTTGTAGACTATAGACTGTATGATATTTCCTTAGGGACTTTAGAGGAGTTCCCTGGAATTACCATTACTTGGAGTCCTATGTCTAATGGAGTCAAGAATGGCTGGTTGTTATCTTTGTTGCAGTGGACCTCCAGAGTTATAAGTGAGTGATTTTCCCTAGATGGTAGGACAAGCTCTGGGGAGCTGCCATGTCCCTAGAGTAATAGTCTGGAGGATACCTGAGTGTGTAGGTTAGGAAAGTTGTTTGAGCCTGAAGAGGCCATAGAGATTGGACTTTATAACAAGAAAAAGAGAGGAGCTAGCATTAAGCCTGTCCAGATAGCAAATCACTGGAGACAGTCAATTGGTAGAAGTATTTAGAATCATCCAGGCATTGCTTATTGATGGGTTTGGCATGGGGGCTCCAGGATCAGGAGGTGTGTTATAGGCCTAACACCTAAGACTTTGCAGTTGAGGGGTGTCTTGGTACTGAAAGTCTGGGAGTCCTGCTGGGCTACCATGTGTATTCTCTTCAGGATTTTCCCACCATGTGTCTTACCATTGAGTGGATGAGTTTGGCCCTGTAATTTGGTGGTGGGGATGCTTTTTGCAAAAGGAATTCTCAGGATTCAGGGTCACCTAGGACCTCTTTAGGATTGGGGGTAAAATTCTGGTCTTCTGAGTTGTTTATCTTCAAAGAAGTGACAGACCCTTTGGAACCTTATCAATATACACAGGAGTCAGGCTTCATCCAATGTCTTCTACTGGCTTTAGAGACTATAGAGTAATAACCCTAATAGAGGTGTGAGCTTAGAGTCAAGTCATTAAAATCTAAGTAAGTAAGGAAAAGGGTTATTTCTATATATTTTTTATGGCTAGTGCCTTTGGGTTTGGACACTCCCTCATCTTCAGAAGCCTGGATTCTGGCTTTGGACTCATCCACAAGATCGGCCTGTGCTTTAATTCTGATTTATTTAGTGACTTGGTTGTTGGGCAGCTCTTCATGGGTGTAGGATCAGGGTTACCTATGTCTCCCAAGAATTTGGCCCTCAGTATCTGGGGGTATTTTAAAAGTTGATGCACTGTGAGGGTTTGGAAATACCAACAAATTGCCTCATTTCTGTGGTGGCGAGAAGCAGTCCAGAGACTGTGCTAAACACTTTCAAAAAGCAGTAGGCTCCTTTTCCTTCCTTCTCATATACAAAATCTTTTGAAATAGTTTGACTCTTTATATGTGCTAATTCTCTATTATCTCCATTGATTTAACCTTATGAATCATCACTGGAAAGATCTGAGATGGACGACCATGGTGGCTGGATTCATAGGCAGTGGCTTCCTTCACCAAGGTATCCTGATTTACCTCATTAGGATTGGGGTCAGCCCCTATTCCTGTGCAGTGACAGCAGAATCATTAGGACTTGCCCCTGGACCCTGAGAGTGTGGAACCAGTGTCTTGCCCTGTTGGTATGCTGCCCTGTTGAGCAGTTCCCAAGCCTCTTTCTGGGGGTAGTTTATATTTAGTGAGTAGCATACTAACTACCTTGTATGTTTTAGGTGACACAGGCACTAGGTACTCAGGCCATTTATATCAGACCATTGGATCTTGTGCCACTAAAAACCTAGGGTGGGACTTAGGATATCTCATTTGGCCTCATCTATACTTGCCTTGGCAAGGAGCCATGACTTAACCCTGGCAAGGAGCCTGCCTTATCATGGCTTACCTTATTATTCCCTGCAAGAGTATCCTGGTGCCTCCTACAACACAGTGGTCAGAGAAGGAGAGTCTTCCTCTCCTTGCAAGGGCACTACCCAAAACCTTTCTCCAGTAGCCCACACTTGGGCTTGGAGGTGCCACACCTGTGTCTCAGCTATTAACTAACACAATAGTACCTTGTGAAACTCTTAGCTAATTCTACCATTTGGCAGTGGGGTCTGTGTTTAGAGTCAAGAAATTCACCCACTGGGGAAATTTACCCTCCGTATGGTATTAATAGGTAGAAGACATATCTGTGGCACCTAAAATGAGCTCTGATGAGCAGTGCTCCAAAGTTTCAGAAGACTTTGTTTTGTTTCTGAGCTCACACTTTGGGATGGGAAGCTAAGGCAGCACTCTGCAGCATAAAGCAGTGCCTGCAAGCAGGGAACCTTTTGTGATAGAATTACCACCAGGGAGAGCAGGTTAGTCTGCCATTTGCAACTACAAGGCATCTGTCCAGTTGACTGCAATCACCACTCTACCACTCTGTTGGTAGCAATTGTTATGACTTTATTCATTTAACATTTGTTAAGTGAAGAACAAGGTGCCCATGGGGAACAGAACACAGGAGATATTGAAATGAAGAAGTTTATTACTTGTAGGTCTTATAGAAAATACACTGCAGACCTATGAAGAGACATATGGGAAAGTCAAGGCAAGATGTAAGCAAAGAGGGACAGAACCTGGGGCATGTGTCTTTATGAGTGTTCATAGATGGAATGGTTTGGGGTTCCCAGGCGAAGGCCAGATTGTTCATTTCAAGCCAAAAGACAGGTGTTAAGCTCCACAGTGGTCTTATCTAAAGCACCTACAAGGGGGAGGCTCTGGGAGCCTGGAGAGATTGTTTTATCACAAGGGGGGATCAGGTGAGGAAGTCCTATCAGGAACTTGCCTGCCTTTGGACCAGAGGCTAGTGTCAGTCTAAGTGATCCGGATTTCTCTTCCATCCCCAGTACTCCTAATCTTCTTAAACACAGACTAGAGAACAACTGAAAGCCTACATAACCTTTTAACTGTATTGTTTCCCTATCCTATAGATCTTCTTGCATTCTGACATCACAGGATTTTCCTAATGCTCATGCCAACTCAGAAGCTCATTAAAACATTTTTTTATAGTTTTTTTTTTTTTTAAGTTGTGGGGTGCCTGGGTGGCTCAGTCAGTTGAGCATCTGACTACTGATTTTGACTCAGGTCATGATCTCAGGATCCTGAGATGGAACCTGGCTTAGGGCTCCCAGCTCAGCAGGAATCTGCTCCTTTCCCTCTTTCTCCCCCTCCTTCTCTATCCCTTTGCACCCCCCCATGCTTGAGCATTTTATCTCTCTCTTTCTCTTCTCTCTAAAATAAATAAATAAATCTTTAAAATAAGACTTGTTTAAGTTTTCCTGTACTGAGAGAAGTTTCTGTGAATATTTAATAGAAGTTCTTATTTTTTTCTCTGTAATATGGAAGTGACCTGACATTGTATTTGCTTATGTTTTATACTACTGCACCACATTATAATCTTTATAAGAGTATAATTGTATTGATTTGTGCCCATATGTATGTTTCTGAGAACAGTTTCTGTCATAAGGTAGCTACTCAGTCAATATTTGTTCAGTTGATGAAGGCATCTTTCCTTCTCTACCAATCTTTTAATTTTCAGCAGGTTTCAACAGTTTTGCCCCTCTAAAATTTATCTTCCACAAAATTTCCAGAGGGATCTTCTGAAAATATACATGTATTTATGTCTTACCATTAATAAAACTTTTCACACCTCTATTACCCACAGGATAACTTCCAAATTCCTTAGCTTTTTACAGGATGTCTCTTAAGATTTATTCCATACTATCCTTTTAATTTTCAAATACTCCTTGGCCCTCAATTTATATTCAGTCCAATAGAAATAACTGTGGTTCACAACGAGATATCATTTCACACCTGTTAGAATGTCTAAAATAAAAAAAACACAAGAAATAAAATAGCACACAGGAAACAGCAAGTTTTGGCTAGGATGTGGCGAAAAAGGAAACCTATTATTGCACAGTAGGAATGCAAATTAGTGTAGCCATTGTGGAAAACAGTATGGAGTTTCCTCAAAAAATTAAAAATAGACCTACCCGACAATTCAGGAATCCAGGACTTCCACCACCATACATATATAATATATATATATATATATATAATTTATAAAATATAAATATATACTATACTATATATAGTAAATATAAATATACCTCTCTCTCTCTCTCTCTCTCTATATATATATATATATATATATATAATAGAGTATCATTCAGCCATAAAAATAAACAAAATATTTTCATTTGCAACATGTTTAGAGTTAGATAGCATAATGTTAAACAAAATAAGTCCATCAAAGAAAGACAAATACCATATAACCTCACTCATATGTGGAATTTAGATACAAAACAAATGAGCAAAAGATAAAAAAACAAAGAGAGAGAGAGAGATACCAAGAAACAGACTCTTAACTATAGAGAACAGAGTGGAGCTGGGGGGAGGGGTGAAGGAACTTGTCATGATGAAATCAAATAAGAGTGGTAGCTCTATCACATAATGTTGTCTGCCTGCCCATTTGTTCTCTACTTTATTTTAACCACACCTCTTTATTTGTCAAACTCCTTATTTTCCTTCATATCCATCTTCATAAGTGAACTCCATTATATGTATATTTTTCAGACAGCTTTTTCCTTTTAAGTACTTTTGTTCTTCTTGCTGCTAGTACTCTGCACTACAATACTGTTTTTCAGGTCTATCATCCTAAAAGGCATTTAGTATCTTTATAATCAGAAATATCTTTGTCTTTGCATCCCTCTAGGTTTTTTTTTTTTTATTCCTCTAGTTTTTAATAGTAGTGTTCTCTTTTCAATTCTTCTTTTTTAATGGTTTATACACCTGTCTCTTCTCGTGTCTCATTATTTGCACTTCCTTTCAACCTATCTGCAGACTATACAATATGTTTTGATTAAATAGTCGATATGTTGTTCCTGCTTTGACAGCCTGCATTTTGCCTTTTTTCCTCACTAAAGGACTATAGAAATTGTCCTTTTTAAGAATGATACAGTATTACCTGACTTGTAAATCCACTGGAGAGCTGCATCTCCTTAATCTCCCCCCAATGCTTTCACTGAACACCACCCCCCTGCATTAATCATGTATTTCTGATATTTTGACATCTCAAGCCTGGCTGACCCTGGAGGGACTTTCCTTGGAGGAGAGTGCCTTTCATATGCAAACTACTCAATCTGGAGCCCTTATTCCCCAACAGCTTCCTTTTTTAGGTTAGTTTTGTAGGTCAACCTTCTTTCCTGGCAACTAATCATTCCAAGGCTAGATACCTTAAGTCAATGAGGAAAAGCCTCCAGCCCTAGACCTGAAATTATTAAAACCTGAAATTATTAAAACTAGGAAATTCTAAGCCTGCCTCTTGGCCTTACCCATTCCTTCCCACAGGAATCACAACGGGCTTGAACCCCCATTTCCTCCTCACTCCCTCCACCTCCAGACCAAGCCTGATGCCCCCTTGTGGCCCTGCCTGGTGTGGCATGGCCCCTTGGGAAGAGAGCTAAACGCAACCTTTTCAATGACAATTGTTTATTGATCTGTTGGCCTCACTCCACCTGAATAATAACAAACCTACATTTTGGTTTCTGTGGCGCATAAGCCACCTGATTTCTTCCATTTTACTGAATTCAAGACTGGTTATCTAATATACTGGGTCCCTTGCAAAATGAAAATGCATGGCCCCTTTTTCAGAGAGAAAAATGTATCATTAAAGATACTACAATCTAAAGCTTTCTCTTAAAATAGTTTACTGCTTATCAAACATATTAGGAGTAATAATGATAATGAGTAACAACATAAACATAAAAACTGCAAAAATATTTTATTTTTATGATTATACACAATAGATAATAATGCTTTGTTAATGTGATTTCTTAGATTTAATAGAATTTTACTGACTCACTTTTTTGGCAAATTCATTTACTAGGTCATCTAAAGGTATACTTTTAGCAAATTCATTTTTAGCTGATATAACTAGAAATGATGTCAGTTTTTCCTGGCAAATGTAAGGTCTCAATATTCCCATATTAAATCTCAAGATATTAAAGAATATTTAATAATTTCTAATTTGGGGAAAGATCTCTTCTGTTACTGAAGCTATTAAATCTGCTTTGTAGGCTGTTGTAACAGGGATAATTTCTGATAAGTTATTTCAAAATACAAATTGTGGTATATTTAGGTTGATAATTAAAATGAAACAATTTTTCTAAAAGAAATTTAACTCCATATAAATCGGTTTCATTTAAGTATGAATTTAATTTTACATGAAATTAATGCAATGGCTTATGTTTCTTATTTCCTGTCACTTGTAGAGGTTGTATAAAAAGCCAAAAATGGCTTCAAAATTCGTATATAATTCAAGACACCTAGTTATTCATTCTATCACTGCATTTTTCCATTACAAGAAAAAAATTGCAATTGGCATCCTTGATAATAATTTGCTCATTTGAAGCTTCATATGCAGTTTTCTTTTCTATTAAATGTGATAAATCTTTAAATTTAGTTTCTATTTCTAAGTCTGTGGATATTTGCTTTGTGATGTTGCTGCAGTTTTCAGAATCACAGATTCTAAACAATTTGAAAAATTGTAATATCACTCTAATATGCCTTACTGCAATGACAATGTATGTCCTTTATTTTATAATTATTTACTGACAAAGTACACTGCCTGAGTACCACCAGTTCCTGTTCTAAGGATCAGGCTAGAGAGTTAAAAGCTGTCCATTTACCAAGGGCTGGCGTCCCAGACTGACAGGCAAGCCAGGCTCCCTGGGCGCCTGGAGCCTTCCGTGTCTTCAGTATGGGACTTTGCTACTGCTCCAGGGACTCCCCTCTCTCTCTGGGTTCATGTTCCTGGCTTGCAGCTTTGGCTTTAAAAGATTTTTTTGCAGTCTGCAAGACTGTTGCTCAGCACACCTCCACCATCCATTTTTGCTGGCCCTGAGCCCATGCTTGTGTGCACCAGAGTTAGGCCTATCTCCCCTGTTCCTGCACATACTATTTTCTTATCAGATTTGACTTATAAAGCACAAGTTCGAAGATTGAAAAAAAAAAAAAAAAAGAATTTCAAAATCAGGATATCAGAGTATTAAAATCAAATGCTCCTTCTGCAAATGGTGTTCTTTTTTCCCACATAAATCTCTCTGTCACTCTCTGCCTCTGTGTCTCTGCCTCTTTCTCTTACTCTCTCTCTCACACGCACACACCCCAGTCCTGACTGTATGACCTCTGTCATTTAACTGATTCTTGATTTCTTGCCTCCCAGTTTGTGTGAACACTTCTAAGAATTTAGTTGTTTACCCTCAGCTCTTTACTCTCCAGCAGAAATCAGTCATCCTAATAAGAAATTTTAATAATTACCTATAATTTTGAACTTCTAACTTTGGTCTCTCTCTCTCCATATCTCCAGGGCCTCTTTGGTGATAGTATACTTCAACTCAGATGCCTTACTCCAGAAAGTTCCATGGTTCTGTATGCTTTTAAAAAGTCATTATCTTCCCAGAAAAATTGGCTCATTTTTCTGTCTCTCTAAATCCTATAAATAATGTTGCTATTCTCTAAGTGATCCAGGCTCCAAGCTGAGTGTCAACTCTTACTTTCTCTTTATATACCATCACTTCCTTCTGTATCATTCCTTACTATGTTTGGCATTCATCGTCTCCCTTCTACATTATTATAATATCTTTCCAAGTGATCTCCCTGCTCTAGGAGTCCTTCCTTCAATCCATTCCACATGGGAGCAACTGAACAAGCTGCCTGAAATGTTCTTTTGATGGTGTTACTTTTCTTCCTAGCACCTCAAACCTATATTTAAAGTCTATAATCCAAAATGAAATATAAATTTCCTTATCACAGTGCTCACCATGATCTAGATGGTTAAGCTATCGTTTAAACTTTACAACAAAAACTACTATTCTTAGATAGAATAACCTATTATTCTCTTTATAATTCTGTATCACCTCACCTCACTTACCTACGCTCTCACACACAGAATGCTGCATTATTTTCTATTTTACATTAACTTTATCTATTGTGTTTGTTGCTCTGGCAACAAAGACAACTTTGACTACTGATACCAATCACCATCTCCTCCTTTCCTTTTTTTTTTTGGTATGTCTTGTCTTTCCAGCTAGATAAAAACTAAAATTAAGGACATTTGGTGGAGTTAAGCAGTACTTTTCCTTAGGGATTCTCTTTGTTGCAGATGTCATAGAATGATCAGGTATAATTAAAAGAATAATGTATAAATATGGTCTATGAGCTCAACTGAAAGGAAGCTGATAACGACCTGTAGTTGGGGATCAGAGACAGATAGCTCTAAAAACCTAGGCACACATTACAGAAGCTGGAGTTAAAGGGAAGAAGCCCAGGACTCTGGAGCTTGAGTACTGTAAAAGCCTGACCCGCCAGACCATGAGGGTCCGGGCGCTGCTGGGCAGGGATGCTAGATTTCTGGGTCACTGTGAAACTACCATTGTAACCCTTCCTCACACCAATGCTTTACACCTGTGCTCGGTCCACACTCTCCTGGGAAAACTGCACACCTGGAAGAAGAGGATGATTGAAAAAAAAAAAGTCTGGGCAGCTACTAATACTGCTTTTCACAGAACTGCACATAGGAATAGGGCTGTGGCTTTAGTTAAAAAACCAAAGTGGAAATAAAACAGGACTCCAGGTTAAATTTTAATTTTCGGTAAACAATGAATGCTTGTTTTAGTATGAGTGTGTTCCAAACATTGTGTAATATGGATGTGTATTATATACACATAATATGGATGTGTATTATATACATATGTGTATCCAACATGTGTTACAATGTGTCTACATATATATAATATGTGTATGGTATTTTGTTTCTGCTGTGATTACTCTGAACTTCAGATAAACAAAACCACAGGTTGGTGTATAACTGGGTTACAAATGTAGCATGAGTTGTATCTACAGTAAAAACAATCTATTGTTTATTTTCTAATTTTTTTCTAAAGGTTTTGTTTTTATTTATTTGAGAAAGAGAGATCATGAGAAGGGGTAGGGTCACAGGAAGAAGAAGATTTCCCATTTAGCAAAGAGACTAATGTGGGCTTTGATCCCAGGACTCTGGCATCATGACCTAAGCCAAAGGCAGACACTCAGCCGACTGAGCCACTCAGGCTGACACTCAGATTGAGCTGGCATCTGGCATTTTGGCTGTCATCAAGGCCCCACAATGTTTCCCTGCTGGTGGAAGAGAGAGGAGGAAGACGGCTGGCTGTGGTGCATGGGGTATTCCCTGCAGGCCACCCAGCAGAGTCACCAGGGTCACTGGTGACAGAGCAGGGAGATCACAGAACTTCCAAAGAGGCTGTAGTTACATGTGAATAACATCTCTTGGTACCTACTCAGGTCCCAAACAAGGTGAGAACAGAGGGATTGCTAAAAACAGCCCAGGGCTTCTGATATCTTGCCTCCTTCCCCGCCACTGATAATTCTTGTGTGGAAGTCAAAAATGAAACCAGAGGGCTATTTTCTCCTTTGAGTAAATGGTTACCTTCCTGTCAAAGAAAAACACCCAAATGAGAGCAAGTAGTAGCCTTTTATTCACAACTTGCATCGGAAAGGGAATTAGCCACAATCACTTGCCTTTGGGAGAGTGGAAAAGCAGGTCCAGAGTTAGGAGAGCTTTATATGAAAAAATGGAAGGCTTCAGAGCTCCTCCTATGGGAAGCTTCCACATGGAGGGAGCTAGAGGCAGACTAACTAGAAGCAGGGCATTTTGTGAGATTACTTTGGGGAGATTATTTTATTTCCTCTGATTGTTCCTGAATTGGGAACCGTGCCCCAAAATAGGAAGCTTGAAGTCATAGATCAAGTCCTTAGTGTTCTAAGCCAATTTGTACAAGAATTGTGTGGCCTTCTTGACTGGTGGCAGCTAAGTTTATGGGTCAGCACATGGGGGCTGATCATTGTCTAGTTGTTTATTTAGTCTCTTCAAAGTGTATGTCTTATAAATAATATTAGACAATTTATTTCAAGTTCTTGGGCAGTGTCCAGCATCACATAGCTTTCTATAAAGCACTGCTATAATCAGTACTGATTATAGTAGCTACTATGTTGGGTTTATAGTCTCTCTTGTTTTAATATTTTATTTATTTATTTGAGAAAAGAGAGAGCACGCGCAGGAGGGAGAGGTAGAGGGAGAAGCAGGCTCCCCATTGAGCAGGGAGCCCTACATGGAGCTTGATGCCAGGACCTTGACCTCAGGACCCTAGATCAAGACCTGAGCTGAAGGCAGACTATTAAACCACTGAGCCACCCAGGTGTTTATACTCTGAACATATTGAGAAAGAACACTATGAAACCTAGAAACACCAAATCTGTAAAGTTTTCTTTCCCTCGTCTTGACAAGAGAGTATGTCAAATGAAGCTTGTATGGACTATGGACTTATAGGAAATAGTCTTTATTGTAGGTTAACAATGTTTAAATATTTACAATATTTAATTTAGTTAATTGTAATGGATCCACTACCAAATATTAAGCATTATTTAGCTGATTGTATATATATATATATATATATATATATATATAAACTTATATGATAACCAATATATTTACCTTAGAATCTTTGTCAATAATATTCTTCCTTTTATACAGCCAAAGCTCATTATTTCATTCAATGAAATTGTCAAAGTTTTAAAAACAAAATATGCATAATTGCAGAGGGGGTAATAATTACATGGGATGATTATCACAAAACAATTGTTTTAAAAAGGTAGTAAATCGGGAGCCTGGGTGGCTCAGTGGGTTAAAGCCTCTGCCTTCAGCTCAGGTCATGATCTCAGGGTCCTGGGATCGAGACCTGCATCCATCTGGCTCTCTGCTCAGCAGGGAGCCTGCTTCCTCCTCTTTCTCTCTGCTTGCCTCTCTGCCTACTTGTGATCTCTCTATCAAATAAATAAATAAAATCTTTAAAAAAATAAAAGAGAATAATCAATAAGCATAAGTAAAAGATATTTATATCACTTTAATGCTCCCAAAACTTAGAACATTTGTAAAGAAGCAAAATGTTTGAAATCAATCACTTGTCTGCTATGGTATTTTGCAGAGTGTATTTAGAGACAAGTGTTGAATGAAAGAAGTATTTGGAACTTTATGAGGGGATGAGTTCATATGCTTTCTAAGCTCAATACCTGCTTGCAGAACTCTCCCTTCCAGATTTGCTTTCTCTAATATCCTAATATGAAGTGAGCCTAGCTATAGCCTACTTAATCATGTACATATGATCACTCATATTTGGTAATGTTGCTTTTAAACTTATTTTTATGCAAATGAGAAATATGGCAAAATCACTCTACAATGAGCCCAATGGCTTGTTCAGATTGTATGTTTAATTGTGTTTTTTTTTTTTTAAATTTTTCCCTACTCTCCCTTCACATAATAGGTAAATTGGGTGGGGTGTAGAGCTGCACATTTTATTTTTTTAATTTATTTTTTTTTGCACATTTTATTTTAAGAAGTTATGTAAATGTTAGTTGAGAGGTGATATGGAATCATTAACAAGTTGTGATTTCTATCACCGTGTCCAAGTGAATGAAACATGAAAACTGAGTTTATTGGCTCTGAAATAAAAGAAGTATTATAGGTTTCTTTTGCCAGACATCATCATTCACTGTATTAATGATGAGAATTGCCAGAAGGGATCAATTCAATCCATCGTCTTAGCACACAAGTAACACATAATGAATACTCGAACTGTGTCTTGTCACTCATCTCTGTAAGAAAACTTTCTTCCTTTCTACCAGCTTTAAGCAGGTACATTAATAGTGACTAACCCTGAATTTAAGTGGTGCTTTATTTTAAAACTAGAAAAAAAATTCAATGAGATAAATGCATTCCCATGTATGCAAATACTTCACAAATTTCTTCTCCATAATTAAGCTTTGTTATTCTAAAAATGAGGGCATGTTTTGCATATGGTAAGGTCACTCTGGGTCTCTATGTTTCTATATGTGAAAAGAATTATAAACTTTCCCACACCAATTCCTCAAAGATGTTTCTTTAAAGACTACTGGCTTAGGAGAACTATTTGGCATGAGTACAAATATTACGGAGCTTTTATTAAAGTGTCTTTTACACTCCAGGATTTTTATGTAATCAGGAAAGAAGCCAACACATATAGACTAATAAATAACTTAATGTCTTACAATGGATATCTGCTGTGGTTGCACATAATCAGAATTATTGTCTGGCCAGCAGATGGGTGCTTAGCCAGTTGGATAAAACCTCTACTTGAACAGCCTTTGGGGGAAAAAAAAATGCCTGAATATCAGAGAACATTTTCTTTCTTTCATCATCTATTTCCTATGAAATAACCGAAATAACTTGATATGTACTTGCAAAGATTCAAATTCACTTAAAACATACTAATTAAGGAGTCATTATAATACCTTTTATCTCTTTCCATTTAGTCTTCCTCAATTTTACAATTACAAAAATAACACTGAATGCAGTGGATATAAAACTAACTGCTGAACATCTCAGGATAATCTTCCAGGCATTTAGCAGCCTTTATCCATATGGGTTTTACATGTGCAGATCCAAAATGGCTCTGATCCATATACATTTATGGAGAATTTTTTTGAAAGAAAATATATTTGGGTGATATTGAGGACAAGTGTTAGCAACTATGAAACTGAGTATGCCATAGGCCAGATATCATCTGTGTGTAAAACACTTGGTAGAGGTTGGCCTTTTTTGTGATCAACTTGTATTAGTTTTTGGTAGAGGCTGGCCTTTTTTGTGATCAACTCGTATTAGTTTTTGGTAGAGGCTGGCCTTTTTTGTGATCAACTTTATTAGTTCCTATTTATCAGCAGGAGTTCTAAATACCAAAAAATTGAGTTTTTAATTCTTGGGTTTGTGTCTTAAATTCCGACACACTTAAAATTGTTTTAGGATAATCATGATCTCTTGTTAGAGTCATTTAGCTGACTGCATGGTGGCCCTCCCAGACTGCTGACATCCTCCTTTAGCCAACCATTCCCAGGTCTGAGTGCCTCTGTGGCCTTTAGAAGATGGCGGACATGCCGGAAGTCGCCATGCGCACTCAGAGGGCAGTAAGTGCCTGGATGTTCCGTTTCTGCTGATGGAAGTAGGCGAGAAAGCAATGACTGATTGACCCTTGTACAATGAATGTATAATGAATACTTACTCATGTAAGTAAAGTGGATAAAGAAGAAACACTTGGCTCAGAGGTTTAAGTAAATTTGACCATATTGACTCTTTCTTTTCTTTCTTCCTTGAAAGAATGGGCTGTTACTATTCATGACTAATTTCTTAGAGACCATACAACCTACTACTTGATGCTCAGAGTTGAGTTTTAAATGTGGGAGAGGAGCATGATGTACATAGAGAAATTTTACCACATTGGACAAATCTTTGTTTCTATCATTCTATTGTTGCACAGTAGTTGCTCATGTTCTCTATGACTAAATGTAATAATCATAGAAAAATCTCTTGGAATAGGTGATAATACAAAAGCTAACTTGAGCAGCTCAGTGACAAAGGGGATTAAAATGACAAAAGGATGGTCTATAAGAACTCAAATAATGGCAATGTAGATAATGCAAATAAAAATATTAAAATTGCATATTTTCAATTTTCAAGTTTTAATTTCAACTTCAGGTAACACATATTTGTACTAAATCTATTTCATCTGTTATTATGATTAGTCCTGACTCTTTTAGACTGCATAATTATATTCAGCTTCATATGAGGATCTAGTAATTTATAATAAAACATAATAAAGCACAGACACATAACTATAGTCCTAATAACATTGCAATCCTGTGTTATATGGTTATTCATTTGTGCGTGAGAAGTAGAATCTTTGACATTTTTTCTAAGAATGTATTTCATTTTAAAAGAAAACAATACTTTCAATAACTATGCATGAGGTTTTCAACGATTAAATGGTCTGTCATTATTCTCAACTCTAGTCAGTAAGATACAATAATTAATGAATAAGTTAGTTGCTCTAATGTTCCACAGTTTAGTGATATACAACTTACAGTGTCTCAGAATCTTTTAGAGTTATGCCTAGATGAGCAAGCCTCTGATATATTGCTTCTTTGGTAAGAGTATAATAGCCAAAGAACAATTACTAGCTTTGTGAGGATGGCATTTTATCAATGGAACTTCCATTAAGTTAGCCTTCCATCTTGTTAATGTCATGCTCTTTTTTCAGGACCTTGACATCATTATAATGTGTCACTATACAGGGAAAAATGTACTTTTTAAGTGTCATAGATATAAATGTGTATTCCTGTCTCTGTTAAATTAACATTCAAAGCTTTCTAGTGATAGTCATTTTAAGAACTACACAGGGATAATATAGATATTAGAAGGATACCACCTTTACAAGGAAAAAATACAAGTTGCCCAGCTGCTTGTTAACATTCACTCTTTACATATGGCATCCCCCAAAAGGTCATTTTTAAAGAGGTTTTCATGATATAGTCAGCATTCAGCTTCACTTGCCTTCATGGGAAAGCTTAAGTTGAATTAAGTTGAATATTCATAAAATGATATTAAATATCTCTTCCTTGTGTACAGAATCATCTTACTGGTTAGAAATTAAATACTTTAAAACAGGGAAATGCTCCTTCCTGTTAGGTGATTTGATGCTATTGTATCTTGTGGGTAAAGAGCATATCAGACATATCAGGAAGTGTGAATAAAGTAAAATTAACTGTTATCCTAAATACATATTAAATATTATTGAAAGTGGTTATGCTTGCATAGTGCCTAAAGGAAACATTAAAAATTGAAAAAAATAGACAAATATCCAGAATTTTGATTGTTGGACTACAAGTAACCGATCTGAACGATTACTTTTTCCTCCAAGTAACTGCCCAGTTGTTGGATGAAGCTGAACAAATCTGTTGCCTCTGTAGGGGTATTTTATTGAATTAGGACAATATCAATGCCTTCTCAATAAATCTGAACACAAAACTTATCACTAACTAACCTCATATATACTGTAACTCTGGTCTTAAGGTGACTACCTCTTAATGTCTTCAAAACAGTTAAAAAAACTCTTCTACTCATTTTGAGATAAAAATTACAGAAGAAAATATATTTGCCACTTAAAAACCAAAACTTGTCATCTTGTATTCAGCATAGTCCTTTTATTTTTTTAACTAGTGTCTTCTTTAGCTGTCAATAAATATGTTGGATCTTCCTACACTCATAATAGTGCTCAGATTTTCTATTAGCTTTTAATGTACCAGCCAAGAGTATAAATGAGATCAAATCCAGATATTCCAATGCAGTGAAGGAAGGATTTTTCATGTGGAGGAGAGCTATCTAGATTTCAGAGTCCCAACTATTGTTCCTAAGTATCCTCTCCCTTTGAGTGCTATTTTGATATTAACTACTGCTGGGCAGGCCTATTGGAGGAAAAAGGGACCATGAGGTTAATCTCTGCTGGATGCTGGGCACACCAAACCAAGTGGAGTAATGATCCTCTGATGTTTTAACTCAAGGAAAACACAGAGTCCTTCTCTTAATTCCCTGTTGCACAGCTGAGACCAAATTAGAAGAGGTAAGCACAATTTTAATACCAATTCATATATTACTAAAGAGAAATACAAAGGTCAAGGGTTTACTTTTTAGATTTAATAATTCTAAGGACTCCAACTAGAATGCCCACTCTTTATCACCCCTTCACTCTGTTCTTACCCAATGTAGGAGATGTCATCTCAACTGTATCACCCAGAACCACTATCAAGCATGCATAGATTCTGAATTTCTGAATGGGAAGATTAAATTGAATTAAACTGACCTGAACAGCAGCAGCAACAACAGTAGTATTTCCCACCTACTTTCTTCTAAAGTTGGCTTTATTTATCTTCTTTTAATTTTAAAAAAAGACTAACATTTGAATACAAAGGACAATATCTAACATCTTCACAAGACACAGGCACATACACCTGTATGGAAGTTTTATTTTAAAGCTCTTCTAATCCTTTGAGCACATTTTCTTTCTTTTCTTCTTCCCTATTTGTGACTGACTTCTCAAAATAATAGTTTTTGTTGCTAATGCTACTGCCTTGTACATTGGGACTATTGGCAACCAGCTGTTTCCTACTGTGTAACTTGAACGTAACCTTCTAATCACAAAATCAAGTGACTCTTTTTCTATCTGATACTTTATTGATCTATCTGTGACTATCCAGACATCTGACTATATTCTTAAAACTGTGCCATCCTTTGGGTCCAATGAGCATACACTATTCTTTATGCACGACCTACTCCTCTCTTTTATTCTTTATTGGCTCCCCCTGCTTCTCCACATCCTGAGCAGAATTGTTACAATAGTCAAAGCCATGCTGCTTTCCATCTCTACTTGTTTCTCTTCTTTGGCCATCCCACAGTTACAACTATCTCATCTTTTGAATACTTCTGAAGTCTGAACCTTAAGATCACTTGAATGATCTAGTCTACAACCTTTACTATCCATTTTGATATCTAACTGGACATCCTAAGAGACTCCTCAAGCATGGCATGGTTTCAAAAATATTCACTTTCGGGCACCTGGGTGGCTCAGTGGGTTAAGTATCTGCCTTCAGCTCAGGTCATGATCTCAGGGTCCTGGGATTTAGGCCCATGGTGGGCTTTCTGCTCAGCAGGGAGTCTGCTTCCTCTTTTGTCTCTGCCTGCCTCTCTGCCTACTTGTGATCTCACTCTATTTGTCAAAATAAATAAATAAAATCTTAAAAAAAAAAATCACTTTAGAGGCACTTGGGTGGCTCAGTTGGTTAAGCAACTGCCTTCGGCTCAGGTCATGATCCATGAGTCCTGTGATCAAGCCCTGCATCGGGCTCCCTGTCAGTGGAAAGCCTGCTTCTCCTCTCACTCTCCCTGCTTGTGTTCCCTCTCTAGCTGTGTTTCTGTAGAATAAATAAATAAAATCTTTAAAAAATATATTCACTTTATTTTTCAGAACAATTTTTTTCTAATTTCTTCTTTTGTTTGGCTTATGATAATCCTATTTTTCCCAATTGCCTTATCTCTACATGCCTCAGTAACATTTTATTTCCTCGACTCTTCACTTTGTATATTTAATCACTTTCCAAAGCAGTTTTGTCTCTGAATTATATTTTGATGTTGTCCTTTTCTAGCAAGTCCCTTATTTTCTATCCAAGTTGCTTTTCTTTTCATATTTGGCCCTAACTTATTCTTTTTTCATCCTTTTTTCTTTTTTTTTGGTTATCACAAAATTTTTACATAGTAAAAAATAAATAGCAATGAAATTTGAAATTATCTTCCAGTACAAATATACCATTCCCTCTTTACCACATTTTTATGTGTGTCATTACAAAATCATTATTTATGCATACAATTGTATTTCCAAATTGTCTCCAAAATAGTTGAAACAACATACTCTCTAGCAATGCATAAAGATGTGATTTCACCACATTCTCCTAAGCCTTGTGTTATTCCTTAATGTTTGCTAACCTGTTCTCCCATTGTTGTTTTATTTTACATTTTATTATTTATGAATAGGTTTGAACACCTATTTATTTGCTTATAAGTAATTTGTATTGCTTTTTCTGTGAAATGCCTTTAATATACTGCCTTTATTTTTTTCCTTCTTGTCTCAGTGCTTCAAGCCGCTTTTGGCTTTTAGGATGATTATATATTGTTTCTAGATTAATTTTACTAATTCACATCTCTAGAATAACTCCCAACTAAAATACTTTAAATTATTGTTAATTTTCAACAGTGTAGAATTTAAATCCCTTAGTCTAGTGTACTAGTCAAGGCTTTTAGGTATTAGGAATCAGAAATTTAAATGATTTTTGCAGAAATGCATTTTATTGGAAGGACACTGAGAAACTCACAATCTATGGCAGGGCACAGGAATCATAACTATAGGTCATGCATTTCAGAAAAGAATATCCTTAAAATACGCTACCAAACTGTTTTATCAAAGATACCAGTAATGTTGCTCTGACATCACCATTACTTAAGAAATACATATAGTCAATGGATCTATGCTCATGGCCAAATTTGTAAAATAAGTCAAGTTGACCCCATTGCTACCTATCTAGCTGACCATCTACTTTAGATTAGGAAGCTGGGACGTGCACATTTGATTGCCTTACATCCTGTGCTGAATCCTAAATGCAAGAGAGATGTAGGAAGCAATTATCTGGCACTTTCTGTTTCTATAGTTGAATATGTGCTTTGCTTCACAAATCAGTAGATTTCCTTTTGATATTTTATCCTTTTAAAACATTTCTACTTCAAGGGTGCCTGAGTGGCTCAGTCATTAAGAGTCTGCTTTCAGCTCCAGTCATGATCTCAGGGTCCTGGGATGGAGCCCAATGGGGCTCCATGCTCAGCAGGAAGCCTGCTTCTTCCTCTGCCCACTTCCTGTGCTATATTCCCTTTCTCACTGTGTGCATCTCTCGCTCTCTGTCAAATATAAATAAAATCTTAAAAAAAATTCCTACTTCAAACATTTCTCTCTCTTTGTTTTGTTTTATTTTCTCTTTCTTTCTTCTTTTCTTTTCTTTTCTTTTCTTTTCTTTTCTTTTCTTTTCTTTTCTTTTCTTTTCTTTTGCAGTTTCCCTAATAATTGCTCTTCTTCTAAACTGTTATACAATTTGGTTTCTCTAAGCAATAAGATACATTGCATTCTATCTTTTCTGAAAATTATTCTAGTCTATGCCATCTTATCCATTTTTTATAGGGACAGTGTCTTTTCATTTTTCAATACATTAAACAATTCAGTAGATTTAAATATCAATTTAAAGAATTCACCCAAATAGATTTCTAATTGCCTACTATTCATTCATCCATTCAGCAAACCTGTATTTGGTACCTATTGTCTATGCCAACATTTTGCTCAGAGCTACAGATATATTATGAAACACACTGACTCAATGCTTTATAGATTTTAGAAACCAAAAACCAGACTACAACAATAACAAAGTAAACAAAATACAAGTTAACAAAACTTTAATATAACTATTTTAATGTTTTAAATACGTTATGAAATCAAAATCAATTCATATGTAAAGAGCAATTTAGAGGAACACAACAAGGGAAGTGGTGGAATCAGTTAGAAGCCTTAATCAACATGTAAATGAAAGATGATAACTGCATGGCTAAAGATCTTAGCAGTGGAGTTGGAAAGAAGTAAAAATGATTTCAAATAGATGCTGAGAAAGAGTTGACAGGACCTGATAGGGATTTGGATGTTGTATATGAAAAAAAAAATGCCAAAGGCTAACTCCTTCTGTATTTTGCAGGAACTATTTTTTTCAGCAGCACTTCGAGCAGACTTTCCATCACATCTGCCTGACTCACTTTCCCCATGTTGCACAATCTTTTGTCTCCTTAGGGTATTGTATATTACAAGAGATCATTGTACTGGAAACTCTACAAATCCCTAATTTTCAATTTCACCTGATCCTCTAACAGTAGAGATATATCAGGAGAAGGAATCCATGATTTGGGGAAGGAGAGTGAAATATAAAGAATTATTAATTATGACTAGGGAGCAAATATAAAGGGTAAGGAGCAATCTAGAGACTCTCCTAAGACTCAAACCACACAACAAAGAAAGGAACATATTCAGGAGTCCCCACTATAGGCTGGGGACTGGACCTCACTGGAGAAGGTATGGATGCAACACGCTAGATGGTAAAGAACTATGCTGGGTTGCCCCAGGTCTGCATGCATCCACATGTCACTGTGCAAGAAGGAAATATATTTTATGGTATGGAGAGTAAAGGTGAAAGGCAGGGAACCATGGCCCAAAGCGGATGCACCTCTCCAGAGTACAAGTAGGCCAAGACTGGCACAACTGTGAGGGATACAGATGAGCAGGAGACAGCAGCTGGGACAGGCAAGCAGGAGACAACTTTCCACAGTACAGAGGAGATGGGACTGGCAGACTGAGGTGCAGAGGGATTCTCCACTCTGGCAGCCCACACATTGGCTGGATGGTCCAAGTACAGGCTGATTCATTGTCTGCATGAGTGGCCCACTGTGAGTTGGTCACCAGGCTCCTGGAGCTGAGGATTCAAGTTGCCTCACACACTACACATCCTGGCACAGAGCTGGGAGTCAACATCACTGGATGCTCCTCTCCCATGCTA
>PITA01009476.1:0-77478 GCA_004023965.1 Spilogale gracilis | reverse complement strand
CAGGGTCCTGTGATTAAGCCTATGTTGAGTTCCTTGCTCAGCGGGGAGCCTGCTTCTCCCTCTCCCTCTGCTGCCCACTCCCTGATCTTGAGCTCTCTCTTTGTCAAATAAATAAAATCTTAAACAAAACAAAACAAAACAAAACTGGGCGCCTGGGTGGCTCAGTGGGTTAAAGCCTCTGCCTTCAGCTCAGGTCATGATCTCAGGGTCCTGGGATCGAGGCCCAAATCAGGCTCTGTGCTCATCAGGGAGCCTGTTTCTTCTGCTCTCTCTGCCTGCCTCTCTGCCTACTTGTGATCTCTCTCTCTCTGTCAAACAAATGAATAAAATATTTAAAGAAACAAAACAAAACTAATGATGTCCTGTATGGTGACCAATATAACACACACACACACACACACACACACACACACACACACACACACACAAGAAAAATGAAAAGCAGGTAGTGAAGCTGACAATGTGTATATAAAATTGCAGAAACGATACTAGGAAGAGCATCTTATTTCTTGCCTCTGCTGGTGCTGCTCATCATTTACAGCATTTTCAACCCATGATTCTTCTGTGAGCTCTCACTAGTGCCAGGATCTTCAGTTTGGGGCTTTGGTGTCTTCAGAGGCCACCAGAAGTCCCTGCCTTCTCTGTTTCCAGCTTTGACATAGCTTTGGGTACATGCACTATACTGGGAAATTGAGGGTTTTTGTGTGTCTACTCAAAACAAGCCACACTGTTTAGAAGGCAGCAGCATTTGAATGAAACATTTCCATCTCGTCTACTATGGACACAAGTATTTGAAATCTTTAAAATAATTTCGGTTAGATTTTTTTTAAGTAACATGCCTTCTGATAATTTTGTTCTAAAAAGAAGAAAGCTGAAGTTATGCAAAATGAGAATAACGAGTAGGCCCTTACCATGCTAGCTACAACTGGAAAACAAAACTAAAAAACTTCGTTTGTATGCTTCGCCACTTAAAGGTTATAAACAGTTTCAATGACTACAAATTGATTCTTCATATAGATTCTGTTGAAAGCCCGTTATGATCAAAATGGTATCAGTGTTTGTATTTCCTTCTGCAGAAAGGACATATACCTTTATGAAATGAAGCATAACAGAATTATTTGTTACTCTCTCCAGACCGATCGCTTCTCAGCCTTTTGGCCAAGATCAAGTGTATTCTCTCCAGGTTGGACTGGAGAATTTTACACATGGACTATAATGTAAATTATTGGAATTTCTCAGGGACGGTCCAAATTCATATTTCATTTAATCCTGCCATTTTAAAAAAGAATCTTTTTTTTTTTTAACTTCTGTGATGGCACTGAAATTAGGGAAACCAAATCACTTTTAATAGACTTGATCTGGATGTATGTAAAGATGGTAATACACCTCGGAAAAAACTGGGCAACCACTCATACAGTGGTTAAATTAAAATTAAAGGTACAATTTGAAAAGGAAGCTGTGATTTTATAACCAGTTTTATATTAATCCCAGAGATCTGGAAAGAAAACTCAGTTTATTCACACAAAGCTAATTAAGCCTAAGTACTGGCTGGAATCGAAACTACACACTTAACAATAGACTAGAACTTTCAAATAGTTCCACAAGTTTCAACAGAGTAACCCATAAAACTCCAGCAGACCTGGTCCATAATTTGTGTATGTCCTGACTTATAGAACATGGAATTTCCACTGAATTCACCACGGAATGTGTCCACATAATGCCCTGCTGTTTAGGGGAATGTTAATTGCAATTTTCCTATCTTTCCACCAATCCAAAGAACTGTTAGAAACTATAAATTTTAGTGTTTCACACAGGTTGGTTATGATGACAAGTTGTCTGGCAAGGACACGATGTTTTATGTGGCCTTCCAAACTCAGGAAAAGGAGTTGGTAGATTGAGCTTCCGCAGCTTAGAAAAGAACCGTCATAGGGAGGGGTGCACTTTTTTATTTTAGCCCTTGTCTTTGTTCCATCAAGACAGAGGGCTATTAGGAGATTCTCAAAATCGCCTTGTTTAAAAGAGTTCTGTATCCTACAAGCCATGGGCAAGGTCCTATAACATCATTTTCATGGAGGCCATGCTAACTTGGTACAGAAGAAATGATACTGTTCCTGGAAGCCAAAGCACATGTGCCTTCTGTCCCACTTCCCAACAATAAAAATTCAAAGTCCATTTGGCAAATTTCTATGGACACTTAAACTATGTATTGGAGGCTATTCTACAGTAAAGATTAAGAAGACAAGATTCTTGGTCTCCATGGAGCCTATGTTCTATTGGAGAAGTAGCGTGGAATAGATGAGAACAGAAAATTGGAAAAAGAGAAGAAAATGTTCACCAGTGATAATGGTTTTGATGAAAATAAACTAAGGTGAAATGGTAGAGAGAGAAGTTCCTATAGCATAAAAAGGAATAGTCCGAAGCCTCTGTGAGAGAAGCCTCATCACTAATCCATTCTCCTTCTTGAAGATAGATTGAATTTTTTTACCCATTTGCATGACTCTTTGATTGGGGTCTGAGTCCATCACTAGCCCGGGAACTCCATGAAGACAGGAGCCATACCTGGTTTTGCTCGCCACCCCATCACCTGACACAACTTCTGATATAGGGTAGCTACTAAATACATGTTTGGAAAGCATGAATGTATTGAGAGAGTAGAACGAGTGATGGCAGATACTGTGACACCGGAGTTCCTGATACTGGCTAATTCCATGGTTGGGCAATCTAACCATTCTTTTTATGGTTGAAAGAAAAAGCTGTTGCTTGGTCACTCAGCTAAGGTATACTGAGTACCTACTGTGTACTAGAAGCTTTAGGAAGTAAAAAGATAACAATGCATGGCCTCTGTCCTTATGGAATTTACAACCCTTCAGTCTTTTCATAAATGAGATAAAAGTAGACTGTAGCAAGTATTCACTTATTTATCCAACAAATAAATGTGCCAGCCACCACTCCACAGTGAGTCCCTGACTTTACAAAGTTATGGTCCACTAGGGAAACCAGACTTGATCAGATATTCAAATATAGAGCTTCTAGTGTGGTATGTGTTACGAAGAAACACAGTGTTATGAGAACATGTAATAGGGGTTGGATTGGGGATCTGATCTATTTGGTTAAGAAGGAGATTAAAGTCCAAGGAAGGGTGCTGGGGGAGTTATCCTAGAAAGACGTGGAAGTGAACTTCAACCTGAGAGGAGGTCTGTGAGGTCAGGACAGAGAGCAAAGAGCAATGTCTTTGATAATATTTGACCTCCTGCTTTAAATAATAGGTAGAAATTTTAAAATAGAGAACCCTGGGTTAATCCAGAAGGACAGGCTAATGAAATGGCGATAAAAGGTACTAGAATTTAGTACTCGAGTAATAGACTTTTTAAATAGAACTTAGGGAAACTTGGAGGGCTTATCATGGTCTGGATTGGTTTGAGAATGGAAAGTCTGAAGGAAACTGTGACAAATAAGGGCAGAAGGAGGTTGAAGAATATTGGGCAGGACGTTGAGTGCTAAGCGAGAGAATGATGTAGGAGAGAGTAGAGCCACTCCTTCCTCTTCTATCTCTTCCATACCTCCCTGTAGCCAGTATCAGAGAAGGACATGGTCCTGATCGCCCCACCCCAGCTCCCCAAGTACTTCATCCCCTTACTGGTCTGCTCTTTCCGCAATGTCATCATCCTCTTATTTATTTATTCAAGAGCGAGCATGCGTCCAAGCAGGGAGAGGGAAAGAGAATTCTCAAGCAGACTCCCTGCTGAGTGTGGAACCCAACATGGGGCTCGTTCTCAGAACCACAGGACCATGACCTGAACCAGAATCAAGAGCCAAATGCTTAACCATATGAGCCACCCAGGGGGTGCCATCATCCTCTTTCTTTCCTGCCCTTGGCTCTTTCACTGCAATTCGGGTGTTTCCTGCTCAGGAGACTCTTCCTAAACATCTACCACCTCGTCTCTCTCTTCATCTCCACAGACACACTTCGTCAAGCAGTAGTTTACACTGACTGCACTTCCCTGTGTTAACTCTTGAAGGCATCAACCCACTAACTGTCTTCTTCGCTACTACTTTAAAAAGTTCCTACTGAGGTTACCCTTGCTTAACTTCTTGGTTGTTCAGCATGCCAAGATGAGATGTTTCAGCTCTTATGTTACTATACATCTTGACCATTGACTCCTTCCTGGCTCCCAGAAGCATCCTCCTCTGTTAGTTTCAGAACCACGCCTTTTCTATTTTCTCAGCCATCCTCGTGGAGTCCTTTTCCTCTAACTATGCTCTCTTATACAGTATTCTCTGGAAGCAGACTGTAGGGTAGAGAGCTGCCTGAAGATTTGCTGGGGAGAATCCTTGGGAGGTAGACCTGTAAGAAAGAGAAGAAGGTGCGAGTGGGCAGAGCAAAAAGCTGACCCACAGTGAGGTTACAGCCAAGCCCGAGGGAGCTCTGGAACTGGGCGAGCCTTCAGCCTTGCCCCACCTCACAGCCTGGTGCCTGGGCCGTAGTATCTGGGCATCAGCCAGTCATTGGCTGGGGGCCACCATCTGGGAGGGTTGTGATCGTGGGTAAGGCAACTCACTCCCTGTGGTGGACAGGGATTCCCAGGGAGGGATATTGGCTGTAATGGGCACTTGACGCTCTGCACATTGAAACAGAACTCACTACCTCCACTCCAATTCCTTTTGCGACCCTACTTCTTAATTCCCCATCTGTGTTAGTGGCAGCAGCCCCCACGCAGGTGGGTCACTAGGGCCAGAGACAGCCTCTTCCTCACGTTGCGATTCCAGATACTCTCATGTCCTGTGAGTTTTACCTCATTAACACCTTTTGCATCATTCCCTTCTCTCTGTTTCCACTGCTGCTACTTTGGTCCAGCCCTCATTTCTTCCTCCCACTTCTCCCACTAGGACTCTTTTTCTGGTCAGGGTAGCCTACAGTCTAATTCTCTATTGTGGCCCAACCTTCAGTTTCTTGAACTGCCTTCTGACGGCACCAGGGTCAAGTCCAAGCTCCTTGGGACGTCACCCAATACTCATTCTTCGCTATCTGTCTCTCCAGAGCCTGACCTACAGAGACAATTCTTGGGAGTTTAGGAAGGCAAGCCACAATACTAGACAGATCATGTTCTATTTGGAAGTAATTTCTTCCCAGAAACAAAGCCCTTGGCCCAGAACAATGATAAGCAAGGCATTTCATTAAATGCCAGTATTAATCCCTGGGTGGGGGGGGTGTCATGTGACCTTTTGAGCAGGCCGGCCTTGGCGGGGAAGACAGCCCCTGCCTGCTAGCTAGGCTAATCTCAGAGCAAATGTTGCCACTAAATCCTTATTGAGTATGACTTATGCACTGAGCTGTTAACACTGATACCCTCTCAGTGCCAAGACCAGACGCCATTCCCTGGGCACTCGTGCAGCCCTGCTTGCTAATCCTGGCCGTGTGCGGGCACAGGAAGGACAGGAGCGAGGTCACCCCCAAGGCAGAGTGAGGGCAATGGGCACTCGTGCCACCATGCGTTTGGTGGCGGGGTGCTGAGTCGTCCGGATTCTCCACAGCAGGCCAGATAACATCAAGCAGAATATAAATTCTCTTCATTGGCCTGAGGTGACAGGAGACCATTCATTGCACATTTCTGGTCTTAATCTTGGCCAGAGACAGGAGGAGGAGGGAGAGAGAGTTAGAATATGAATGATAGGAGAAATGGAGGGAGGGAGAGACTATCACCCCAAGCTTGTTATTTTTGAAAAATAACTTCTGATGAAACCAGAACCCCTCTCTGAAAAGTACGCGCCAAGTTCTAAGAGTAGCGAGCTCCCCTTTTGATCTTTTGCTGGGAGCCCAACACTGCCGGGGCAGCTGAACCCAGCCTCCGAGCACCTGGGGTGGTGAGGGATGTTTTTGCTTTGGTGTCAGCAGGACCTGAAGGCAGTATTTTGGAACTGACACTGGCTTCCTCCTCCTCCCCCCCTCCCCTGCCTCCCAGCCCCAACCCCTCTCTCAGGTTTCAAGCCTGTCTCTTCCAAGCTGCCCTCATGCATTCGCTTTCTTCTTGAGCTTCTGAATGTTACCCTAGAGGGGGCTGCAGCACGGAAGGCTTCCTCCTCGCCGCCACCATTTGCTGTTGTTGGCTGAGTCCCCTGCCTGGCGCCAGGACCTCGGCACCTATGGAGGACCCTGCGCTCGGCTTAGGCAAACAGACGAGCCAGCGCCGAGGGACAGACGCGGTGGGACAGGCAGCACCACTCCCCGCCCCGCACACCCGCCTCTGCATTCTCAGTCCCTATGTATTTCACCCAAATGTGCCTGTCCAGGGCATTTAGGCAGGCGCAGCTTGCATCGCTCCTTTCCAGAGCCTCTGTGCCCTCCTTCTCCATCTAGTCTCACCCCCCTGCTGCAGTGCTGAGGGCTTCGCAGGTCTTTTCCTTCTTCCTGCTTTGTCCTTTTAAAATCCATCCCTGGGTGCCTGGGTGGCTCAGTGGGTTAAAGCCTCTGCCTTCAGCTCAGGTCATGATGTCAGGGTCCTGGGATCCAGGCCCACATTGGGGCTCTCTGCTCAGCAGGGAGCCTGCTTCCTCCTCTCTCTCTGCCTGCCTCTCTACCTACTTGTGATCTCTCTGTCAAATAAATAAATAAAATCTTAAAAAAAAAAAATGATTCCCTATTGGTTTTCTGTGAAGTTGCATTTAGAAGCTCCCTGGGCATTGCATGCTGAAAGCCCAGTGCCTTCTTCACAGGGTCATGACCAGCCGCTCTGCCAGGGGCTTGCAAGTCCAGCACTGGGAAATCCTGTGTCCCCCTAGCAACACAGTCATCCCTGCTGCCTTCCTCTTCATTTTCCCTTAGAGCTGGGTTCCAGCAAGGCAGTGGAGAATACATAACTTCTTAATACCTGGTTTTGCTCATTGTTATTCCTTACTGAAGATACTCAGTTTTTTTTAGAAATAGATGGCAAATATAGGTAAATGAGAAACACCATCATAATAGCTAACTTTTAAAAAAATGAAATATTCACGTTGTACTGGGTTTGCAACTGTATCCTTAGACTCTCTCACTGAATGCCAGGCAACAAGCATTATCCTCACATTTCAGCTTCTTATAGTTCTATCATTTGGTTGATAATGAAACAGAGATGTAGAGAGGATAATTTGTGTGTCCAGGGTCCTATAGTAAGAAAGTGGTTGACCCTTTGACCCCCAGTTGGCTTGAGCATGGTGGCTTTTCCTCATTACACTGGGTTGCTTCATACCACCCAGTAACTTGCTATTTTGTACTCAATTGTACATCTTCCCTCAAACCCTGAGATACCAACACTGTAGCACTGGCTAACTAGCCACTACAGATCATGCTTAGAATTCTTTTGCTTGTAACATTTTCAAGTAGCCTGCCTTCCATTATACTTGTTATTATGCTTTTTTGTTTTGCTGTTGTTTCTTTTGTTTGTTTTTTTTTTTTTTTACTTATACAGGCAATTCTACCATAATGTGATAGGCATTTCTGAAAACCTTGCATACTGGAAAACATACACTAAAACTAACAGGATTTATAAGAAAAATAAGTCAGGGCAGGCCACTTAACACCCATGGAACTCTGTGAACAGAACAGCCCCCAAAACAGTAACAACCCTGTAAAAACACTAGCCCCCTTTAAAAGATGCATTGGATTCCTAATAAATACTACTAAAAATATAGGGCTTCACCTTGAAAACACAAAGTAAAAGTAGCTTAATGGAAGGGGAGAGAAAGAAGCATTGAGGCTGAGTAACAGAGAAGAACACAAAGTGGACCAAGGTAAGAGGAGGAGCAACAAAACTGTGGGCAGAGCACATGCATGGCCCAGTAGCCCATAGGGAGAAGATAGAGCAAATGAGGAGGACACCCACGCACAGTCCCCCACCACTGACCCAGGGAGGCTGAGCAGGAATTGGGGAAGTCTCGTGTCAACCAACCAGAAAGGGTTCTGTTTCTGACGTCTTTCCTCCACCAATCACGTGTACCGCTTTGTAGTACAGGCACGGGGGTAGGGCAGAACCCTTCCTCCCAAAAGAGATTAAAGAATTAGAGAAGCTAGGAACCTATCTTACTCTTTTGCTACCCCTAGATCTTAATGCTTTCCTTATTTGGAGTTCCTGGCACTTACCGCCTTTCCAAATCATATTAGTTTGCGTTTCTCTCTCTCATCAAAGGACACACATATACATGTATATACAGAAGTTACCATATATAATTGATATAACTTCTCTGATAAATATTTGGGTCCTTGCTTTTGAAGGCATATAAGAGTTAGAATGGTCTATTTTTCATATATATGTGTATCCTTTAGCTTCAGATTTTGTGTATAGTGTTCATTACAACAGACCTATAAGTCATGATGGAATGTATACCAGATTAGTACTAAAGATTCTCAATCATAACCATCCATCAATCTATCCATTCATTCAACAAGCACCTACTATGAGCCAGGCACTGCACTAAGAACTAGGATACAGTTATAAGTCTAACAGGCTTACTTCACAAAAAATTATTCTAAGTTAAATTTGGGGGTAAATAAAAGTGACGTATTCTATTAGTCAACAAAAGACTGTTTCAAATGTATGTCTCCTGATTTAAAAGCCAAATGTTTCTTTCTTATATGTAGGCGTTCCTCAGTATTGTCCCAAATTGAGTATTATGCTTACCCTCTTGAAGAGATGAGCCTATTTTAGCGATTTTTCCAGTAGTTGCTATTGAGAAATGAAAACAGAAGAGATTAAAATCAAAAGGAATTTTGTTTTATTTTTATTTACTGGAATACCAGCAATTTCTTGACTTCAAAATCTATTTGACTACACTCAAGTATTTTAGATTCATAAATATTTATTTATAAATATTTTAGCTTTTTGACCAAAGACCCAAATTAGCTATTCACCCAAAGTGAGAAATTAATTATCATGGCCAGTTAGAAATGAATATATTGCGGTGAAAAGGAATCCAGTGCTGATTATGCTACAAAACAGGTAAACTCTGATAATATGTTAAGTGAAAAAAACCAGGCATAAAAGACAACATATTATGTGATCCCCTTTATATTTCCTGTCCACAAAAGGCAAATCCATAGGGATAAGAGTGGGTCAATGGACATAAGGAGCTGGGAGGAGGAAGGAATGGGAATTATGCATATGAGGCTTCTTTCTGGGGTGATGGAAATGTTCTGGGATTCAGTGGTGGTGATGGTTGTACAACTTTGTGAACAGAGGCAAAACTACTGAATTCTACACTTTAAGAGAGTGGATCTTATGGTATGTGTATTATATCTCTAAGCAAAAGAAAAGAAAGAAGGAAGAAAAGAAAGAAAAAAAGAAAGCAAGAAAGCTGACTCCCCTCATTCTACCAACAGCTGAACTTCTGCAGAGAAATCCAGATAAATGAGAGATTCATGTGACCTGGCAAATACTTGTTCATAGTCACAAGGCTGCTATACATGTCTTACTTCTAATCAGTTTTAAAATAAGACCGGATTTCAGATTCAGTGTTCTCCTGTTGGGGATAAAAAGGAAGATCTGGGAAATTCACCATGGACTGGCATGAGAAGGAAAAGAATTCACCACAGAAAACACAAACAAAGCTGAAGCCTCCTGTGTCATGTCAGAAGATGAAGAATGGCATGATGCCTCTTCAAAGACCTGCCGAGTTTCTGAAAAGAATCCTTTTTTTTCCCCCTCCCTCTCTATAATAGGAAATGTGAGGGAGACAAAAAAAAAACTTGAGATATGTGTGTCCCTGGAGGCTGAGAACGTAATGATCTCAGCCTGGGAAGGATAACATTTTGAAATACAGTTTTCTCCAAATGGTTGGACATTAAGTTTTGAGCTACAGTACCTGCAACAAAAAGGCCTGCAGTCTGATTTTCAACCACATTTTTGGTGTGACACAAGTATGCACATATTTAAAAGGCAAAAAAAAAAAAGAAGAACAATAAATTTTGATCCCAAGTAAAAAACTGAATATGGTAAATGGCTACTTTGGAACGGCTGAGGATTACTGGATATTATGCTGATATACACACCAATTGTGAATAAAGTTTTGGCTATAGGAAAAGAGGGGCTGGCTTTTTCCTGTGGCCTTGGGCATTTAAAGTGCCCCCCTTCTTTAACAGTCTTCACAAATGGTACTCAAAGTATCTTCTGAAGACATAAGCTAGAGTCTTATTCTAAAAGAACCATTGTATCCAAGAGCCTGGTTTAGGTTTTAGAGAGAACATTATACCTGTTAGGATGGGTAATCAATGTGTATTTTTATCTACATAGCAGATGCCAAGATTCATTCTTCCTGTAGTAGGATTTCCAGAGTTTGAGGAAAACATGAGAGAAAAAACAAATATAACTTGCCATTCCCTGAAATTGTGCCAAGCAATTAAAAAGGCTTAAGTCATATCTTTTATGGAGATTTTCAAAAGGAGCTATTAAAATTCAAAGTTGGGAGACACTGCCTTTTCAAATACCCCAGACATTAGCCGCTCAGCTGAATGTATGTCTTGTGCACTCTGGAAAAGAAGAAAATTTCCCAATTTTGTTACCATTTTCTTTTAATAATGTTAAATCTTTCAAAGTGCTAGGTATTTGTTTTTACAGTCTAAGAGGAAGAACCTAACTAAGGATTCCAAAATGGGTTTAAAAATTTACCTCCCGCTGCTGTGATAAGAAAAAGAACTTGATACTTTATTCTTTTCCCTTTAAACCCTTTAATAATGGGGAGCTCCACTTTGCCGGCACATATAAACACGGTGGTACAAGAGAGCGCCACCTAGTGGCAGGCCAGTCGTTTGGTTGGTGGTGTCCACCAGGAGGGCGCAGGCCCCGTCCAGGAAAAAGCAAACAGGAGCAGAGTTTTCTACTAGGCCTTCTACTACCTGCCACAAGTCAGCACAATACCTGGTTTTATAGAACTGAGTGGTGGTTCCAGCTCCCTGCATGCCTCCCCCTCCCTTGTCAGGGCTGGTGTTAAACAGTGTCTTGACAGGCCTGTGCTGGCAGTTTCTATGCTTGCCGCTGCCCCTGCCATCTGCTTAGAATGAAGGCTTTGGGGCCTGGATATACCTCTTTCCAAATGGCCAGCCATGCAGGGCTTTGAAAGTCTGGTCTTTGATGTATTTTATAGGGATAAGGAAACATATATTAAAGTCAGTTCTGTTGTACACGCTAGGCCGCATAACTTAGTCAATACTGAAGTTGTAATTTCATCTTCAGTATTTGGGGAGCTTAACTGTTGCCGATGACATCATAGGAAGTCACTGATGAGCTGACAGCCTTTTATGATCTAGCTGAATGTACATTATTTTTGTCTTTCTCCTTTGGTGTATAGTGAATGCCTGTGCTTACAGAAACATAAAATTATCTGCGAAAAAAAGAAAAAAAAACCTGAATCTCCTTAGAAGTTGATTGAAAGGCAAAACCAGTAAGGTATCTTTCCAAAGTTTTATCTTTGGCTCCAAAATCAGCCATGGAGGTTATAGTAGGTGGAAGCTTCCAGGTGGACTGGAGGGAGGGTAGGTAAACCAATGTAGGCTGGAGATTATGGGAGAGCAAGTGACTTCATACATCAGTTTGGGGTGAATCAAAGTTCTGGTTAATTTGAAGTTCCTTTTCAGCCTAGGTATGTACTGATTTTTCACTTCTTGTTAAGGTATGGAAAGAGTTGCTGTATCCTTGTGGCCCAACTCATGGATTCAGTGTGCATGGCTTACAGCTCCATATCATCAGAGTGGAGAAACTCCTATCTTAGAGGAGAAAATCTGTATATGGATTGTTAAATATTGCCAGAATTTATTTGAAGAGATTGTCTCTATATGGCACAAGCAGAAATGGATCTAAAGTATAAAATAGCAAATCTTTCCATTCATTAATTGTGGAGTAGAAATAAATGGTTGTGAATGGGAGGTCATTTTGTGTTCTAATGACAGAGATGTAGATTATTTTCAAATTTAAAGAAGAATTGTATGGTCTCTACTATAGATCCGATACTGTTCCACTACCTGGAAATCATTTCATGTGGAGTGAAAATGGACTAAAGAAAGCCTACAGGGGTTTACCGTGGAATCAAGGAAACATGAGAATGCTTACATGGATTAAGGAAGTTTTAGAATGTCCATCTTCTTGCAGTTAATGAGAGAAGGAAAATTAAGAATGCACTAAGAATCAGGTGCTATGATGGGTGCTCTGCAGATGCCATTCCTTTTCATCCTCACATTGATTTTTTTTATTCTTATTTTATTTTTTTCCAAAGATTTGATTTGATTTGAATTGATTTTTTTTTAATTTTCTCACCATAGCACCATAGCACCTACCCTCCCCAATGTCCATCACCCGGTCACCCCTTCCTTCCTAACCCCTCCCCTCCAGCAACCCTCAGTTTGTTCCCTGAGATTAAGAGTCTCTTATGGTTTGTCTCCCTCTCTTGTTTCATCTGGTTTCATTTCCCCCAGCCTTCCCTATGATCCTCTGTCTTGTTTCTCAAATTCCTCAAATCAGTGAGATTATATGATAATTGTCTTTGTCTTATTGACTTATTTTGCTTAGGATAATACCTTCTAGTTCCAACCATGTCATTCTAAATGGCAAGAGTTCATTTTTGATGGCTGCATAGTATTCCATTGTATATATATATATATACACACACATCACATCTCTTTTATTCATTCGTTATTGAATGGACACCTAGGCTTTTCCCACAGTTTGACTATTATGGATGTTGCTGCTACAAACATTGGGGTACAGGGGCCCCTTCGGATCACTACATTTGTATCTTTAGGATAAATACCTGGTAGTGTGATTGCTGGGTCATAGGGTAGTTCTATTTGCAACTTTTTGAGGAAGCTCTGTACTGTTTTCCAGAGTGGCTGCACCAGCTTGCCTTTTCACCAACAGTGTAGGAGGGTTCCCCTTTCCCCGCATCCTCGCCAACATCTGTCATTTCCTGACTGGTTAATATTAGCCATTCTGACTGATGTGAGGTGGTATCTCACTGTGGTTTTGATTTAAATTTCCCTCTTACCAAGTGATGTTGAGCACTTTTTCATGTGTCTGTTGGCCATTTGTCATCCTCACATTGATTTTTGAGTTAACTGGTACTATTTTCCTTTTGTGGATGAGAAAATCAGAGCTCAGAGTAACTAATGAACTCACCCAAGTTTATGCAGGTTCTGAATGGTGGAGATGAGATATGAACTCAGGTCTTTTGCATTCCAAAATCCATACTCCTCCAGTGTTGACTTAAATGCAAACAAAAGGGAAGAATGCATATTATATGTATATAGGATTCTACTCATCTTCTCTATTCTGGATTTCAGCCTTAAAAGACAGAAAGGCAAGCTTTAGGATTAGCCTTCAAACAGATTCCCAGTATTTCAACTGTGCATTCCTTTACTCCATTGAGAGAATATTCACTTCTTGAGGACAAGGTCGCATCTCTTGCTTTACCTTAAACAACTGGCAAAAGGATAACAGATGCAGGTGATAAAAGTATTGTGATGGGGTCCAAATGGTGTACTCAGGTGTGAGGTTAGACAAATGTCCTTAAAATTTTCACACAAGTGCAAAAATACCGTATTTGATATCATGCCTCTTACCAATTAAAAAAAATGTGGGGGGCGCCTGGGTGGCTCAGTTGGTTAAGCAACTGCCTTCGACTCAGGTCATGATCCTGGAGACCCGGGATCGAGCCCCACATCGGGCTCCCTGATCGGCAGGAAGCCTGCTTCTCCCTCTCTCATTCCCCCGCTTGTTCCCTCTCTGGCTGTGTTTCTCTCTGTCAAATAAATAAATAAAATCTTTAAAAAAAAAAAAAGTCTGCAAATTTACCAAGATACTAATAATACCAGCAACCACTGGTGTTATCAGGCACTCTATGCCAGGGACTTCTCTACAGACTTTGCTAGTCTTATTTAATTTTCTCAAAATAATTCAGTAGGGTAATACTACTATGATTAACCTCCTTTTACAGGTGAGGAAACTGAAATGCAAATAATTTACATAAATTGCCTAAAGTTAAATAGAATGATCTGGATCCAGGATTCACACCCAATCAGATTCCAACGTTCAAGTTCTTAAACCCTATGCTGTTCTTCAGTAAACTATATGGACTCATTTTTCCATGGTAGGAGTGCTTCCTTCTCAGGATTGGCATTCTTAGGGGATTATTCTGATGGTGATAACCATATTCTCTCTTCACTGGCTTAGGTTGGTGGCCCCTAAAAATATAAATATTGGTTCCAAAGCTCACCAATCTGTCACTATTATTATACATCAAAGATATGTTTTATCTTCAGGAAAAATGAATTAAGATCATCAATAATAAAGACTTTGACCATGCTCCCCAAGCATGCAAGAATAAATTGAATGTTGGACTTGATAAGTTGAAATCTTCATTGTTTGTCTACATTCTTAAGCATAACAATGATAGGGCGCCTGGTTGGCTCAGTGGGTTAAGCCTCTGCCTCCAGCTCAGGTCATGATCTCAGGGTCCTGGGTTCCAGGCCCTCATCCGGCTCTCTGCTCAGCAGGGAGCCTGCTTCCTCTTCTCTCTCTGCCTGCGATGTTGTGATTTCTCTCTCTGTCAAATACATAAATAAAATCTTTAAAAAAAATAACATAACAATGATAACCTTGTGATGCATCTTAATCACAGTATATACAAAACAGTTCTTCAATATCCCATTATTTACAAAATGGGCGTTTAATAGTGAGCTCTCATAATTCCTTTATTCTAAGGTTTCCAAGTTTTGTTATTCCACTTTATTGATGGGAAAACTGAAGATTTAAAAAATTTGCTAAAAACACAGTTTACCAAATGATAACAAAGAAAAAGATACCAGTTGAGAGTCATATACAAAATACTGAAAGTATTTGATGCCCTAGTTGGAGACTTCCTGGAAACTTTTCACATCAGTTAAAGTTTTATAGAACATCTTTGATTGAGTTCATTCGTATGTATGTAGAAAGTCCAGTACTTTTCAAAATCTATGTTTTAAAAAGTTACTCTTATCAGAATAATCAGAATCACTATCTACAAATAAAGAGTCAATGCTTACTATACACATAATCCTGTATCAAATGCTTTTCAGGCATTATTATGTTTAACATTTATAGTAATCTTATGATGTAGCTATTATTTCCCTTATTTGAAGGGAGAAACTGTGGCTTGGGAAGATTAGTAACTTGCTCAAGATCATACATCCAGGACATGATAGAGCCAAGACTTGATTCCAGATCTGATCCCAGAGCACAAGTTGTTTTCTCTTCTGGTACAACATTCCCATTGGTCCAATTGTGTGAGCACCTCCAGCAAGAAGGCAGAAGTTTTATAAATGTCCTATAAAGTACAGAAAGGAAAAATCAACTCTAAAGTGATCTGTTACGTCTGAAGTTCAGAAACTCTAGATGTGGGCTTAAGTGTACGACAGAAAGTAAATCTCACTGGCAAATTCTCAGTGGAAAGGTATATCCAGGGTCGGAAAAATGTTGAGATAAATATTAGTCTGGATTCGTGCTAGCGTATATGATTTTCTCAGCATTTAAAGATATGAGCTAAATGTGTTCCACTACTCTGGATTTATTTTTCTTTCTTTAAAATGCGAAAAATAAACTTGCTTGGGGTTTATAAGGGGGGCTTAAAATCATTCAAAGGTCTACTGAATCACAAAAAGTCAATGAGCAAGGTTGCAAGTTGCAGACGTCCAGATTGACATGCTTATCATAACACCACGCAGAAGGCCAAATGGGTCCATTTCAAGTCTGGACAATCATTGAAAGCCCACTGAGGTAGATGGAGCAGGTTGGTTCTGGAAATGAATGGAAACAGCCAAGCAAGTATCATATATCTAAACATAGACAAAATGCATCTGGGTACAGATATATATTTCCAACAACTCAGGTTCTAACCTATGTCATCTAAAAAATAGCATTCTTGATGTTTGGAGCAATCACGTTTCTCGTAGAATCAGTCCGACCTTGGACTTCATCCAAAGAGATGGTTTAGTTAAAACTATCTTGAGAAGACTTCGTTGTGAGGAGAATTCCCACAAAAGGCAAACACCGGGAAGGACTATAAAGACAGTCCTGGGGGGTGAAAGTTGCTTTAAAATTTAAAATTTACATGAGATTTTTTTTTTTTTTTCAACAAAATTTTCCTTTTGCTGGAAGGCGAGGTTAGGCAATCACAGGGTCTGGGCCACACAATCACTCTGCTGATTGTTTACATAATTTTTGCCCAGTTTGGAACAATGGTAGTAGAGAGTTTTTTGAACTCTGTTTACCACAAGTAACAGAAATCAAAATAAATATTCAGTTGGCTTCATAACGAAGCAAATATTTTCTGTATTATGTAGTAATAAAAGTCAGCGTGCACTGTAAATAAAGTTTGCTCAAGGGCTCTGTGAAAAAAAGCCAAATGTCGAATGACAGCCAGCATTTTACAACAGAGCAAAGAGTGCTGAGAAATTAGTCACAATCCCTCAAAGCCGAATGCTATAGCCGGTTTGGTTTGGTTCTCCTTTATTTTGTAGAAAGGGAAAAGTGTAAAGCGCTGGTAGGATTGGCTTCATGCCCTTGATGTCATTACTCATTGAAATAATGGGGAAAATGAGCGCCAAACCTATGGGTAGGAGAGGCGGGAGGGAGACGCCAACAGACCTCAGTTCAGTATTTCACAGAAAGCAAAGCAAGGGCATTGTCCCAAGGAGCAGTAACAGGGGAATCGGGCTGTTTGTTTCACCTGATGTGAAACACAATGTCCTATGATTTTAAGTGTGCGTTTAGAGGCCTAGTGAACACGGAGGGGCTGTGTCCTCACAGAGCTCTCTGAATGTCTTTCTGTCTATATTCTCTCTTGAAAGAGGGTACCTTCCTTCCCAGAGTCGGTCACACATCTCTGCCAAATGAGTTGGCTTCCTTTCTCTACATGCGTGCCACTCAGCGGTCTGATGACAGAAGCCTTCCAATGCAGAATAGCCCAAACTTTGATGTATTAAAAAAAATGGCAGGTTTCGAGTACACAGGGTTGTGCACTTGTGGGATGCGAGCCTGTCAGTTGGGTTTATAGGTTTCCATCAAAAGCTTGGAAAACACTTTTTGGGACTCCATCAAAAGCAAGACGTTTTGCATTCTCTCTCTCTTTGTCTCTCTCTCTCTCTCTCTTTGTCTCTCTCTCTTCCTCCTCCCCTCCCTCTCTTCTTCCCTTCCTCCCATGTACACAAAGTTTTTGTTTGACCAGAAAACAAGAGAGAACCAAAATCAATTAATAAACAAAACCCGAAGCCTCAATAATAAATCCTTTTATAAATTTCTGAATACCCAGTTAAGAATCACTCTGGGTGTTTTGTTCTTTTATGATGCTTTTGTTGAGCTGCTCAGGAAGAATGTCAAGACTGAGCCTTGGAGAAAGAAGTTTGGCATGGACAGCTAAGGTCCTGGGGCCAGCCAATGTGGGAAGGACACAGGGCACTGAATGAGCTAGTCATCCACTCAGCGTCCAGGGAAAATTATTGCTATTGTAATTGCAAACTGAGAAGCTTGAAAACTAGAACAATGAGACCAGGGCCAAATGTCACAACTGTCAGGGACAAACGGGAAAGAATTATAAAGGTCATGACCTATCTTTCAAAATTTTTACTTTCAAACTACCTAGAAGAATTTAGAAAAATTATCTACCATGGCACATTTTTTTATTTTTTATTTTTTTTATTTTTTCAGTGTTCCAAGATTCATTGTTTATGCCCCACATCCAGTGCTCCATGCAATACATACCATGGGCAAGTTTTTAAGTTAATATTTAAAACTGGTCATCGTAAGTTAAAATAGTTGCAAAAGTTTTAATATCTGGAGAGTTATAAATATTAACAACACTAGATGTTTTTACCAGACTCTTCATACTGTACCAATTAGATTCATAATTATCCATTAAAAATATACACTGTATGGTGGTTAACATAATAATAAAATATATGCTGACCATGTATTTTGTTCTCTCTTCTCTCTCAGCTCATATTATCCTAACATAATAGATTTAATGTGAAAGTAGTATGATCACCATTAATCATATTTCGTTCAGAAACAGAAATATGTATACATAATAAAACTTAGTTTTTGTTAAATTTTCTCTGTGCACAAGTCTGTAAGGTTTGAAAAGCTTTTTTCTGGGTGATGACATTATTTCCATTATTAGCAGTATCTGACAACAATGCAAATAATACACATTTTCATAATAATATGCTTCATTGAAAATACTTCTCTAGGGGCTCCTGGGTGGCTCAGTCATTAAGCATCTGCCTTTGGCTCAGGTCATGATCCCAGAGTCCCAGGATGGAGCCCCGCACTGGGCTCCCTCTCTCACTCCTCCTGCTTGTATTCCCTCTCTGTGTTTCTCTCTGTCAAATAAACAAAATCTTAAAAAAAAAAAAAAAGAAAGAAAGAAAGAAAGAAAAAGAAAATAGTTCTCTAAATGGGATATGTGGGGCTTTAACTCTTTCCAAATTATTCATCTGTCAGAAGATAACTATAATTTATTGCTAGAATGAGACAGGGTTCCTCATAAATCCTATTTCTAATATTCACATTTATTCACATCAGTGCTGAAAAACAATGATTACACTAAAAAAATAAATTTGAGAGTTGAAGGAATTTTGTAAATAACATGACTCAATTCTTTGAACTCCTGAGTTAAATGCCAAAAATCTCTTGGTAATTAACCATCAAGACTTCTATTTAATATTTTATCAGATAACTCAATTATCATTTAAAAACAAAGAATTATATATGACTTGACTGGCAAAATAATTTGTAACACTAAAGCCATTTTCCTTCTCAGTTTCTGCTTTACGAAGACACACCCAATGATTACTAATTATACCTGTTGTTATTTTTCTTAGAGTCACCTTGTTTAACAATAAATTCAGGAAGAAGTGGGAAAATTGAAAGATAGTTAATTTAATATAAGTTTGCTAATATAATATATTTTGATAAAATAGTACTATCACATCCCAAGTCTTAAATCTATTATTATCAAAACCTTATAATTACAATACACACATCTGGTAAAAGACTTGTATATATGAGAATACATGAGGACCTCTCAGAATGCAGAAACAAGAAAAAAATAAAAATTGGACTAAAAAACCTAAACAAATATTTTACCAGAGAATAAATACCAAATCTGCTCATGAAGAGATGTTCAACAGCATTAGTAAAACTGTACTGATTTACTACTTCATGCCCAGTAGAATGGCTAACATTGTAAAAACTGACAATACCAGGTGCTGACAAGAATGCAGAGAAGCTGAAATTCTCTTGAATTATCGTGGGAATGCAAAATGGGACGGGCACTTGGGAAAACAGTTTGGCAATTGCTTATATGAAATTGAAATAAATGCTTATCATAAAGCCCACCAATCCCATTGCTAGGTATTTACAAAAAAATGAAACTATACACCCAAGAAATTATATATAAATATATATGAACGTTTGTAGCAGCTTTTTTATAATCACCCAAACCTGGAAACAACCCAGATGTCCACCAAGCAGTGAATGGATAAACAAATCATGATCCATCCATACAATGGATGTATATTCAGTGTTAAAAGGGGGAGAAAACGAACTTCAGTGGGACACAAGGGAACGTTATGAGGTGATGGAAATAATTCTACGAATTGGTTGTCATGGTGATTTACAATTTATATATGTCAAAACTGACAGAATCATATACCTAAATGGGTGGGGTTTACTGTATACAAATTATACTTCTATAAACCTTATTTTTATTTTATTTTTTTAAAGATTTTATTCATTTATTTGACAGAGAGAAACACAGCTAGAGAGGGAACACAAGCAGGGGCAGTGAGAGGGGGAGAAGCAGGCTTCCCGCCGAGCAGGGAGCCCGATGTGGGGCTCGATCCTGGGACTCCGGGATCATGGCCTGAGCTGAAGGCAGTCGCTTAATGACTGAACCACCCAGGTGCCCCTATAAACCTTATTTTTAAAAAGAAGAACGACACAGAAAAAAAAAAAGAAAACTAAACCATTTTGTAGCTGCAGATTTAACACAATTAATGGAAAAATATTTGCCATATGACTTAATCAGCAAAGTCAGAGAACGTCTGACTTCATTTTTTAATGGAAATGGATGTGTTAATACTTAGGTACATAACACTTTTTAATTCTGAGAGGACAGATTATTACATATATTCATTCATACATACACCCCCTACACACCCATACAAACATACCATGGAGAATTTCCTGTGACCCCGATAAGGTTTATGTCTGTATGATTTACCTTCTTAAACTCTCTTTGCTCTCAACTTGATGCCCTCTGAAGTGATTCATGCTTTGATAATAGTTGGAGAGTGGAAGAGACAATATGGTTAAATGAAAATTGTCACGATCCCCATTGCTCACTATGCAATGTATCTGGATTCAGAATAGCTTTACTAGACCAAAATCTTCTGTTTAAGTTGTACTTTGTCTTTGCAGAAAATTGCACAAAACAGGGAAAGACATGAACTCTAAGCGTGGGTTTATGGTACTTTCATTAAAGGAGGTTTCACTGAAACCAGTATTTTGAATCATTCTTTTGTTTGGTGCTCCTAGCTTTATACCCTGGGGTAACACAGCAATGTAAGTTTCAGGTACTTTTGAAAAGTCAAAGAAATGTGCTTTCAAGTCGGGAAGTGGGCTAGGAGGCTATTAGAACACCATAACTGTATGTGCATTTTCCTGCACTTCAGTTTTAGGAAAAAGTATATATGAAAGTTGAGGATACGGAAATTCTTCCTCTTAAAACAATCATGTTTACATATTCCCCGGAAAAGCTTTGGTACCTTCATGCATACTTAATATGAAGCTCAAATTCACAATTTTATGAATTGATAAAAAATTATCACTTTTTATGATAGGACCTACTATCATTATATGCTTTGTAAATATGTCTATCTAATTCAGCTCATCATCAGTTCGGAAAGATTTTATGTCCGCACTTTCCCTTTGATTTTACATCTTGAAAATGAGGTGCAGGTTTACCTGTCTAAATGAGGTTCTTGATATGAACAGGTAGAAAAGAGGAGTTAAATTACTAAAACCATGATTTGAGCAAATTTTAGAAAAACTATTGCCACTTACATAAGTACCAGTTGAAAATTTGTGTGACTCAAATGGCTCTTGTGTACATATATTGTTTATCTAGCTACCCCGGAAAAGAGACCGTACAAATTTCTGCCCCATGTGTTATTAATTTACTATAGCTGGACTTGTTGTTTCATCACATGCAATTTTTCAAGCAAGTCTGTAAAGATGGGAGATCAGTGATTTGATGTCAGTGTCCCAAATACGTCCCAGGGTTATTATACACGTAGCCCTCTCAGTGACAACTCTGGCTTACAGTTCGTGTGACAAGAGCAGGAACCCAGAGAAAAATGTTCTAGTCCTATTTTATCTCTCATTATCTCTGGTTCTCAGTTTTTTGACTACCTTGTACTCTTTTCCTTCCTTTTTAAATAGTGGAGCCGGAGCTCATGAAAATTTAAGATTTTATTGCATTTTACAAAATAATTACTTAACACACACACAAAATGGAAATTTGATGGAAATTAATTACTGGTGAGCAAATAAGAAAAATGATGTCAAACTTAATGTAAAATCAAGCACATTTACCCAGTTGTATATTGAAAGATACATATAAGCTTTATAGGCCTCCTAAACTTTCTTTAATTCATGCTCCCAAACGTGGAGATAAGAGCAAAATAGAAGTTCCTGTTTAACCTGTTTCACTAACACTGCAGTTTTGCCCCTTCACACAAGTGGTTATGTGTCACGCTATCTATATGCCCAATTGATTAGGATTTTTTATTACATCACTTCCTGTGGATCTCTGAAATTTATACTATATTGAAAACTGTTTAATCCATCAAGTTGAAATTACTGTTCATTGCAATGTAAGCTCCTAAGTATGAGAAATTTAATATGGAACCTGATAGCCTCCTACTTATTAACATTATAATTTCTTTCAATGTTTTACTGCTTGCTTATAAATACATTTTTTGTTAAAACAGAATAGTGCATTCATAGTCACGACTGTATACAGGTACAAGTTGTTCATGTTTCTCAAACATTTGGAAGAAATACAAACAAAAACCATATGTTTTAAATATTGCATGGAATACCTTTCTCCCATTTGTTCGTGGGTTGCGAGTGTTTTTTAAGCTGGTACTATTCCCAAGGAGTACTGCTTACCCTCCAGTTTCATGGCAAGTATCCCTATAAATATTCATAAATGCATCTTTCACTTAAATGTAATTTTTTAAAACCTAACATTAGTCTCCTAATCTTTTTTTTTTTTAATGTTGAATCTTGAGAGCAGTTATCCGTGTCTTCTAAGCGGCTTGTAAGGTGCTAGGCAAACTTGAAAGGACATCTAGTCAACTATCCTTTCCCAGACCAAAGCGTTCTTCAGCTGATCCAAACAAATGAGAATGTAATCAGTTTTCCAAAAGCAGTGATTTCTAAGCATTTTTAGGTATGAACCCAATCTAGTAATAGTTGTCGATCCTCTTCCCAGAAAAAAAATGATGAGTGTACATTTAGACCCACAAAATGTTGCATTAAACTTGGCCACCAAGTTCACCGCACCCATCCATGTGGAAGGGGTTCAAAGATCTTTAGTAGCTTCTGTTTTAAAGTTTAAAGAAAGACACCCCAAATGCTTGCTGGGTAACTTGCTCTGTTTGGGATACTTTTATGCTCCAAACATTCATATCTTTAACTAAAAGCCCTCCCATTTCAACTTGTTCTCTTCACAGAGGTCATAAAAAGCAGCTAGTCACCAATACCTTTCATATTCTTAAAGCCACACTAAGCCACACCGTGGATGTGTCCCTCACCAAGATAAATAATCCCAGCTAAGTAATTCCAGTTTGGCTATACCTTTTCTCAGAGGCCCCATTATTCAATTCTTAATCATCTTTGTTGACTTCCTCTGAACAGTCTTCAACTTTTCCATACTCCTCTGAGATTGTCGAGCCTATAATTATTCCTCGGAATGGAGCAAAGCTCTATGCAAATAGCCTCGCGTGACCCACTCTCCTGGGCATGGTGGAGGTGCCCTTTTCCCGCCGTGGTGGAACTTCTTAGGTAGTAAATTGTTGCAAATTTCATCAGTGGCACTCTTGATTGCTTGACTGTTTTCCTTTTGGAAAACGGGTATCTCTTTACATAGCCTCCAAAGTCAGGAGCTATACTCTTCAGGCGGGCCATTTCCATCCATTTTGCATCCATTTAAAATAATCTCTGAAAAACTTTTGCTACCTGATTTCTTGTCTTCAGTTAACACATCTGTATTTCATGTTCTTTCCAAGTTAGGGAGATTTTCTAGTACCAACAACTGAATACCAGTACTCACACTTACTTGCTTTAATCTCCCAGGAAACCCAGGCTACCTCCTAATTGACTGAGATAACTGGTTCAAAGGTCACCCCTTCAGTGACCCCTCCGATTTCAGTTTGTACCCCAACTCTACCATGAGGGTGTTCCTCCTTTCTCTTTGTCACAGCACTTACCACTATCTGAAATTACCTTGTTCATTTATCTGTTTAACTTTTTATTGTTGTTGTATCTTTCCCCTGACTACTGTAAGCACCACAAAACCAGGGCTCTTGGCTGTCTCATTCATTCCTAGAGCACATAGAACAGTCCTGGACACACGCCAGACCTTAGAAATGTATAAATTTTGGGGGTGTGTGTCTTAAAAGACTGTCTCACCTGCATTGATCATACTTCCCAATCATTAAACTCCATGTCCTTATGAAAAACTTCTACTTTTCCATGCACTTTATGTACATAATAGCTTATTCTGTTAAAGGGCTGTGGGCCATCCACTTATTGAGCTAACTTTGAGGTTTTACTTTTAAAAACACCAAAAAAATGTTTTGATAAATAAAAGGAGGTGGAAATACTGACTCATCAGTTAAAGTAAAATCAAATTACAGGAAAGTTTTTTAGATGCACACCAAGATGAAGAGAGGAATTTCTGCGTGAGGTGTTTTCACTTCTAGAATATCCCTCCCTGTCCTCCAGAAGCCACGATAGGTTTTGAGAAATCATAGACAGGAAAACAGCATGCCAAAGGAGAAGGAAGAGCTGAAGAAAGCTACAGTGCCTTTCTTTTCCCCTCAGGATGAAAAGAGAGTTCCCAGTTACCCTTTTCTATGTGCAGCATACATGTCAATAAAAGGGTTTTTTGAAGAAGCCCTTGGCTGGCCTATCTTCCGTCTGAGCTCACGTAACATCACAGTGCCCTGTGGCTCACATCACCCTCCACCAGCGACAGACCAGGGATCTGCCGCTGTCTCCAGTCAAAGCCGTTAGACAGGAGAGGTCAGTTCTGGTGATCTCGGCTTCTGGTGCTCAGAATCAATGAGTGAGTTTGGTGCTGCTTTTCTTCGAGGGAAGAAACCTTTCCATTTATACCCTACCGTTTTGCTACAATTGCTTTAGGGTACTCATGAAATCTTTAGGATTTCATAGAAGTAATTACAGAATTTTAAAAGCTGTTTTCATTTCAACCAATAGTTTTCGGACTTTTTTAATGTGCCCCACAAGAAGAAATACATTGTACATGATGATCCAGCTTATGTACCACTGAAACACACACATTCCTGAAATAAGTTTCATCAAACAGTACTTACCCTAACTCTTTGAGCTACATCATCTATTTTCTATTCTACTCTGAACTATTCTTTTGTTTTCCTTTTATTTTTAATGCTGGTTGTTACACACTATGTTGATTTCATGACCTGCTGGTGGGGCACTATCCACAGCTGATCAATGATGCTTTAGCCACTCCACAGAACGGCAAGTATGAGATCTGAGCCCTTTACCTGGTTTTGTCCTAACCTTCCGCGACCTTTAGTGTCTTTTCTCCTTAGAGTATCAATCTCCAAACTCAGTTTTGGATCATGACAGGCTCTCTTTGGCTTCCACAGGACTTCCTGAGCATCCTTAAAAGAAAAAGACCTGATCAAGGCTCCTACACTATAAACAAGACTGGAGTCAGAGTGTGCTGGATCAGTGAGGGGGTCTCTGTCCAATGACAATGAAAATTCTGAGTGTGTTACGAAGACACTACTTCCCCATGGGTAATTTGTTTTTAAAGTGCGAGTTATAAAACTTTAGAGCTAAACGAGACCTGAGCAAATCCAGTCCAGCCCTTTGATTTTAGGACAAAAATATTCACATGCACATTCTGAGAAATTCAGAGCCTGGGTCTCGTTCCCTTTTCTACAGCATTTTAAAGAACAGTATTTCCTGCCACAAGCAGATCTATTTTGAACAAACAGAACTCTTATGTTTTCAGAAATAACACAGGACTAAAGTTTTTTGATATTATAGAAACACTGGAAGTATTATTTCTAGTATTTAAAGGGGGATGGGAGTTGATGTCTTAGCTCTATATCTTAGAAGTCACCATAACAACTGAACTGTAGAAGCTGTATATTCATATTCTACACATCTGTCTGAAACAGTTGTCCTACGGGTATGGATGTTGCCATTATTTAGACATTCAGCAGATAGGATTTGAGAACCTAGTATCTGCTGTCAGGCATCTTATAGTAAAATAAAATGCTTGGTTTTTGTTATCCAGGAAACAGTATGTTGTAAACAATGTGTATTTCACTGGTCAGACTTTATTGGTACTTTTATTGGGCATATTTGATCTACCACTCTGGATACTGATTTCTTGGTATGGACCTAGATCTTTTGATTTCAAGTCCTCTGTTGTACTCAGGACCCTACCTCACTAGTTATTTTATTCACTAATAAATATTTATTGAATACCTTAGATGTATCAAGCACTATTCCAGACACTGGAGCTTCAAGATCAAGTCTCTGCACTCAGGGAACTTATACCAAAGGGGCCCACCATGAGCAGAAAAAAAAACCCAATCTGGTCTACTTAACCAGACTCTTTTGGGATATTATCAAACTATGTCAAATTTTACAAAAAATGATTTCCAAATCTTCAGTAGCACTAAGGAGACAAGTGTTTATGAAGTTGGATTCATCAGGTTATTTAAAAAATTGTGTGCTCATTAGCTCACATTGCTGGGCGTTTTGAAGTACAATCCCTAAGTAAGATTCTTCCATTTGATTTTAATCCTCGCAAGTACCTTATTATTAGCCAGCAACAGTTGACAAAGAGAAGGATAGAAGGAATGCGAGGAGAGGTCAAGCTGCCTCAGAATGAAGCAAGCAAGTATAAAGTTCAAGATTTGCCAATATTATCAGAGTCATGACTACGCACAGTCCCAGGAAAACCTATTACTGCTCACAACTCAAATAGAGTTGAATCTAGCAGAAGTGGGGAAACTGTTGGCACTCTTTTTCCAGAACTGCATTGTTTTGATGTTCTGACTCAAGTCTTAAGCATGACATTTCATGATCGGCTAAGCCTCGGAGCAACCACACCCTATCCTTGGCAAAAATATATATCATGTTACATTACCAAGAAGAACACAATGGAAAGTTTTTTAAAATAATAAATAAACAACACATCTTATTTATAAATCTTGTTAAGATTTTCACTTGCCTAGCTCCACAGCGAAACCCATTTGTTTGCTGTGTAAGATGTAGCTGGCAGAGTAACCACTTGAACACCGAGCTTTTCAACCGCAGCGTCCTCAGCCCCAACCAACCAAGGGTGTGTGTTGAGTCGGGCAGGGGGGCGGGGGGGGGGGGACTATCCTCTTTAGTGGTAAAAGTAGATCCAGGTTTTATGGCTGGAGAGAGTCCAGGGCACTCAAAGTGAAGCAGACGGTTGTGAAGAATTATTTATGGCAGATTTTGTGATGCCTGTGTCATACTCTGATTTAATAGGGGGGGAAATGAAATCTGAAGCAGAGTGAATTCAATTTCTAAATTTTACTAGGTGTACAGGCAGATTTTACACCAGGGTACTATCGCTACCCCCAGCTTCTTTTCATGGCTCTCATTCTTTGTAAAAGTAAGTTATTCTTGAACAGACCTGTGAAAATACTCTGTGGGGTCATCCCCGAGAAGTCTCCTGGATAACCCTTCTGAAGTCCACACAGTGGACGTATTCTCTTGTAACACGCATGGTGGATGACAGCCCTGTCTACAATGAGCAAACTCACATTTCAGCAGAAATCACCCCTCCCCAAGAAGGGGAAATAAGCACAGAATTGACTGAAGCCAATGGTACCATAGATTACTTTTGCTGACTCTTCATAAAACCCTTATATAGGCATGCGAGCCATAACAGTGGCCACTTAAAGATATCAGAACATTGTCATTTGGCATGGAAAATTAAATACATGTGTCCAACCTTATTTTTAATAAGTGTAACTTTTAAAACAAGTCCTGATTATTTTCCCACACCTCCTGTCCAAAGGGAATATTGTGGATACAAGAAGAGGTTGTGTTAAAAAGAAGCAAAAATAAATCTTTCATTAAGAAACATTATACATGAAAGTCCAGATTTGAATAAACATTTTATTTTATAGTTTTTCTTTTTCAAGTGTTCCATATTTCAAGTGTTTTATAATAGTATATACCTATCACAGAAAATTTACTATTTTAAATATTTGTAAGAGTACAGTTCTACATCTTTAAGGACATTCAAATTATTGTACATTCATGTCTACCACCCATCTTCAGACTTTTTCATCTTTCCCCCCCCGACTCTCTACACCCATTAAACATGAATTCCCTATATCTCCCCACCCAGCTGCTGATAACGACTCTTCTACTTTGTCTCCTTGAATTTAACTTCTCTAGGTACCTCATATAAATGAAATAACATGTATCTTCAAGTTTTTTCCATGTTGTAGCATGAGCCAGAATTTCCTCCTTTTTTTTTAAGGCTGAGTCATATTCCATTGTATGTATATACCTTATCTGCTTATCTGTTCATCTGTCAACAGAAACCTATCTTGCTTACACCTCTTGGCCATTGTGAATAACACTGCTATGAACACAGGTAGAGAGATACCTGTTTGAGTCTCAGTTTTCATTTATTCAGGGTATATATTCAAGAGTGGCATTGCTAGAGCCTATGATAATTCTGTTTAATTTTTTGAGGAATCAGGCTTATGCTTTTATAATTTGTACATTCAACAAACACTTAGTAGATTCCTCCTGTGTGCCAGGTAGCCATGCCAGAAGTTGGGAATGAACAAACAAGACCCAAAAACTGCCTTCAGAGCTGACAGTCTAACGTTTGTATAGTTTGCTGTTGTTCTTTTGTTTGTGGCGATGATTCGCAGCTGATGCATTAACTCTCCTTCCCAGGCTTCGTAAGACCAGTAATATATTTGTACAGTATATGGCAAAAGTGCTCTCATGACCCAAAGCTTCACTAACTTAAGGTCTTGAGCAACCTAGACAACTAGAACCAGATGGCAATCCCAGATTGTCCCATATGTCAGGTGACTCAGGAGGATGGCCAACCCCTCCCCCATATACATCATCTATAATAGTAGCTTCAAGAGAAAATCATTTCAGCTAAATCAGGCATTAGATTAATGAACCTGCACAAATGAAGTATAGTAGTATTTTATGAATTCTACTAAGGTATTAAATTCGATTATGGGGGAACAAAATTTTCCACTCGAATGGCATTATACCAGTGGAAGTAACATATAAGAAATAATAATCCAGTGTGAATAAATTTTCTTAAATAATTTCATAAGTTTCTCCAAATAACTAAAGGTAACAAAATGTGAACCTTAGAAAGAGTAGGATAGCCTTGGAAAGTCTGATAAATCATAGAGGCGACAAAAATGAGTTTAATTGCCATAAGGATAAAGGAAAACATAGTTTTCATCAGCATGAAATCACTCTCTTATTCCATTATCTCCTTCACAGTCCTCCACACATGGCTTCTTTTTTACAATCACAATGTTTTATTTTATACCCTTATACCCCACCTTCTTCCAAACAAATCGAAAGTTTATTTAGAGTAAAATTGCCATGCAAAAAAATATCAAACCACTTATATGGAATAACAGAATGTAAAAATCAAGGGAGAGTCAAAAATTGTTTCTAAAATCATAGGCTGAGGAAAGCTGTAACATCGAGCACAGATTTTTATCGTGAGCTTCCTAGTAGTCAAAGCAAAGCTAAAAACACAGGGAATTATACAGCCCTCATTATCTAAAAAATACATGTCCATCAAAGACATGCTTTTTATATTTGACCATTATATTCTAAGGATTTGCCAGGGGGATTCTTATATAATTAAACTATAAGCAAAATTGTCCTAATAATTTTAGCTCTCAGGAGTGTTACATGTACCCATTTCTATATTGGCTGTTAGTCAAAGCCAGAGAAATGATGTTTGTTCATAGATTGTAAGTTGAGAGAAGACTATATAGGTTGGCCTATGTATTTCATAGTTTTGCATAAGCCTGCCACAAGGATATGATGTTAAAACACACATGTTATATTAAACACATTTCTTTCATGAAAGTCTGGAGGTAGGCGTTCTAGAAGCACAATGATACTCCAGAGTATCAGGCAGCCAGGGCTCTTTTTCTGGTGCATAGTATCACCTCCAGATTACCTCATAGTCCAAGATGGCTGTTCCAGTCTTCCCATTCGTCATTCCCACCAGACAGAGGAGGAAAGGGTAAAACCAGGGGATGCTCCTCTCTTTAAACACATTACGTGGAATTATATCCACTACGTCCACTTCTGTTCCCTTAGTGAGAATCGTGTCCCATGGTCACATGTAGCTAGCTGCAAGAGAGGCCAGAAAATTGTCTCTCTTCCAGTTGGCCATGTATGTTTGTTAGCAAGGCAAGAAAACAGTAATAGTACCCGGAGACAGCTAATATTTCTGCCACTAGTATGTCATGTAAAATTTTTGTCCCGTAACCTGTAGGTATGACCTTAAAAACCAGCCTATTGGGAGAAAAAGTAGACGCGCATAATTACAGTAAACATTCTACTGACAAGGCTGTCTGAGACTGATGAGCCCGTTTTAATCAGAGTCTGAGTGACAGGAAAACAAGGGGACGTGGAGGGTGAGTTGGAGTAAGGATGTTGGCCAAGGGAAAATATGTAACCAGACACACTAACCAGGAGCTAGGCCTGTATGACCATTCAGACAGACCTTGCCCAAATCCCCACAATTGTGAGCCGTGGACCTTACTGCCTATTTATTCTGTGCACCCCAGCCATGCCCTCACTACGGGCCTCCTAGAGGTATGACCAAGCACTACACAGCAAATTCATCTTGCTAGCTTTACATGCAAGAAACCGCAAGGCTAAGACTCGTGTCCCCTCCAGGAGCCCCCAAAGACTTTTGTCATGATTCCCACCCTACAGTTATAGCTAAGGGCTGGGGCTTCTCCCCATTATCTTTGGAATCCTACACTGTCTGTAACTGCTAGTTTCTGTGCGGGGAAACCAATGTGGGATTTTAACTTCTAGGAAATGCATGTGTAAAAAAGGTAAATCTCTGGATTCTTTTACCTATTTCTTCCAGTTGTACCCCGTATTTCCTCTGCAGGGCACCTTCAGATGGGGAACTTTTTTTGTTGTTGGCTTGTATTGAGTTCTCTGTGTTGTTACACAATATAATGTTTTCTCTTTTTGCCATCTTTACCAAGATCCAAATTCCTTCATGAAGTATTTTCAAAAGAAAGGCCCATCACAGGATACAAACATAGTGATTCGAAGGGGCACCTGCACCCCAATGTTTATAGCAACAATGTCCACAATATCCAAAATATGGAAAGAGCCCAGATGTCCATTGACAGACAAATGGATAAAGAAGATGTGATGTATACATAGATATAGATATATAGGTACACACACACACACACACGGAATACTACGCAGCCATCAAAAAATGAAATCTTGCCTTTTGCAATGATGTTGGATGGAACTAGAGGGTATTATGCTAAATGAAATACATCAAGCAGAGAAAGACAAATATATAATTTCACTCATATGTGGAATTTAAGAAACAAAACAGATGAACATAGGGGAATGGAGGCAAAAATAAAATAAGACAGAATCAGAGAGGGAGACAAACCATAAGAGACTCTTAACTATAGGATGTTAACTGAGGGTTGCTGGAGGGGAGGTGGGTGGGGGATGGGGTAACTGGGTCACGGGCATTAAGGAGGGCACTTGGTATAATGAGTACTGGGTGTTATATGCAACTGATGAATCACTAAATTCTACCTCTAATAATATGTTTTACTGATGAATATAAAATATTTTCTATAATATGAAGAATATGAATATGTAACTAATGTTAATTGATTTTAAATTTTTTAAAAAGCCCACCACATTTTGAAGTAGGAAAGATAACATCCAACTTTTCAGACAAACTCCATGTCCTTTTCAGAAACTTAAAAAATAAACTATACTATAAATTATTTTTACTTATAGGTTCTTTTTCAGCATCGCTTTATTTGATAATTTTTGATATTTCTTTGACTATGTTTATAATTGTGATACGAGATAACCTCTCTCACTTAACAGAGAGGCCATTCATCTGGCTGATACTACCAAATATAACCAGCATACAAGAGAAATAAAATTGCCGATGACACAATGATCTGTTTTATTCTAGAGGAAGAGGGCTCTGATTTTCTGTGGTTTAACTGCTATTCTGAAATTCAAATTTTATTTTAGCTTTGATCTACATTGTTCCTTGGTTTCCGGAGACTGGGTTTTCTTGGGCAATTCTCCCGCTTGCTTTTGTTTCCTTTTTTCTTCTATTCCTAACACTGTGTCTGTAGACATAGAATATGTTCATGGACTCACATGTTAATCTGACAAGTATTTGATGCCACTTTTGTACGATGCTTTGTAGAGGAGCTATCTGAGTTATACCTTCAACGTTAACAAGAAAGCACTGGATGAACAAATATGCAGGAGTGGAAATACTTGGGGCATTGGGGTAATATCAAGTATGTCAGTTGGGCTGAAGCATGACTTTCTATTATCCTGGGACTAGAAGCACATCAGGGAGGTCCTTGAATGCCAAGCTGAGGAATCTGGCTTTTGCCTTTTACTTCTACTCTTTCAGTATTGTCTATAAATCTGTTAACACTCTTTCACTTATTGTCTGGCTCAAGGATAATTATTTTATCTGAAAAGAATGATGTCGTGGAAATAGTACTGAACAAAGAATCAAGGGCCTCAGATTTATATATTACATTTGGGTTAAACATATGAATATTACAACCATAACTTAACCTCAGCAATTAAACTGGTATCAAAAGGCTATCAAAAGGTCAAAAAGGCTACAAGAGATAATTTATCTGCTTCCACAATATTTATCAAGCATTGCACACAGTAGGAGCTCAATAGTATTAGTTGAATCTAATTCAGTAATAGACCTCTGTGATCCGTGACACAGCCCCAGCAATGTAGAAAAAGGAGGATGAAGGATCACCAGTTTGGAAGTGGTGCATAATTCTAGCCACCCCCCTCTGCCGCCCCCCCCCCCCCGGTGTAGTTCAGTGCTCTTTTACGAGTTTGTATGTTTGTTTGCTTTCTCAGGGCAGGGGAAGAGAGTCCTAGGATTAGAATCTAAATTATGATTTTTTTTTACCAGAATTTAATTAGAATTTTCAAACACACAAAAAGGTTGAAAGCCATGTACAGTGGCTACTCATATGCCCACAATTAGCATGGACATGTTAATTCGTCTCTTACTTTGTACCAAGCTATACTCTGCAAACCCCTTGTTCTAATCCTCACAGCTGCTCTGTGGTGCTGACCCTTATTCTCATTGTGTAACAGCTTAAAACAAAAACAAAGAACTGGGCTGGTGATTTCAGCAGTTTATTTCCTTAAAGCCCTCCCGGTAATAAGGAGAATGGCTAGAGTTTGAACTCTCTGACTCCAAGTTCTGGGTTCTTTCTACTGCACTAACTAGCCTCCCGAATTCCTCTCCACCACTGGCCAGGGCCACAGATTCTGAGTATCTACAGTGTGAGAAGCCGTGAATTAAGCATTGTAGACAATAAAAAGAAATGTAAGCTGAGGCTCTTAGGGCTTTAGGCAACTAAAGAGGAGTCGAATCCAATTTTAAAGTTTGCTGAGTTCCTTCCTTATGTAACATGCAGGCATAGATATTTTATAGGGAGAGATCACTGAGGATGTGATTTGCGACTATAAAAGAATTAAAAAACTTATTTTTTTCCTTTTCAGCAGCCTAAAATAGTAGGTCAGGGTGAGTAAAAGCCTTGGTCATTCATGTCCCTGCTTTCTCTCTGCTTACTCTGTCCTCCTCATCTGCAAAGCTTTTCTCCCTCTCTTAGCATCTCTTAAAAGTCTCTGTATATCTTAAGATGTTTTTCAATTTCTGTTTCTTCCATTTCAGTCGTCCTTACTGCATCCTCAAACTAGCAATAATCTCTCCTTTCTCTGAACTCCTGCAGCCCACTGCTCTGCAAAGACATAGTATAGCTTAGTAATTAAGAACACAGATGGCTCCTGAGATCCTGGCGCTTCCCCTTCATGGATATGTGATCTTGGGAAATTATTGAATTCTCCATGCCTCAGTTTTCTCCTCTGGTAAAGGGGATATATCAGTCAAGGATTCTGTTTCAGAGAATTGAATTTCCTCTTGCTAATTGAAGCAGAAAGTTTTACATTATAAAGGAATTAACTAACTCACAAGAAGTTGGAATTGCCAACAATAAAGACTCTAGTTAGAGCTTTCTGAGGGCTACTTTGCAGTAACAGATCAGCACAGGACCTCTGCCTCCTCAATAAACAGTAAATCACCAGCTGACTGGAAATGCCAGATCTGCAATATGATGCCACACCTTCTCTGACCTGGCGCTAAACTCCGTGGAAACTTGCCTCTGGTCACCCACAAAGGTAGTGACTGGTTGGCATGATTGCAGATAAACTGTATCGCTCTGGGCCATTTTAACAAGCAGAGAAAGCAAAGTGTGGTCTCTGCCCCATTTCTTCCTTTAAATCTTATGGAAGTGCTTTTGGGCAGCCAAATGTAAAATACATCTGGTACCCTAGCTGCAAGGGAGTCTGGGAAATGTAGTTTCTAGTTTTATGGCTTCTGCATTTCAGGAAGGCACTAACTGGGACAGATGTTGACTGTTAATCGACCATAAGTCATATCCATTTGAGGATAATAAATGTACCTCCCCCATCAGGTTGTTGTGAGGATTATATGAAACAATTAAGTACTTAGAACAGTGCCTGGCACATGGGAGACTCTCAGAAAATGCAGGAATTTTCATCAGTCAACGTCTCCGGGGGAGTTGCCCAGGCTGAAGACCTTAGATACAGCTCCAGATTTCCACCTGCTAATAAGTAATATTGATGAATCCACTTACCATATAAGGGTACCAGTTTTGCTTTCTATAAATTGAGGATAATAATCACTTGCTACCTTACAGAATTTCTGCTCACCTCACACGAGATTATGCAAAGGATGACTTGGGAGCTGTAACAAAGGTTTCAATGACTTTGGTGTTAAATGGGTATTAGCTGAATTGAAGAGGTCCAGACTCTGGCTCAACTTTCTCTTCTGCCCCTGAGAGTAGCAGTGGGCTTCCTGTAGTTTGACCTTATTCGTCCCCACACCATGTTTTCCTCGCCTAAATTTTCAGAATTATCCAGCAAATTTAAACAGCTTCCACGCAAGCCTATGAGGATACTAAGGCTCAGATGCTGTCATTACCACCCCCTGCAAGAGGGGAGATGAGGTCCTACTCAGCTCATCAAGGCTCCCCACCCCCGAGTTCTTTCCAAAAGATTCTCTGCCCTCTCCACTCCAAGTGCTGCAACTGGATGGCCAAGTGGGGAGGCCCAGCCTCAGGAAGAGACAGGTGGCTCTGGCGTGGATGCTGTAATACATTCTCCCCAGGGAGAGAAATTCTGAGAGTTTAGCTCACTCTTTCCTGCCATAAAGCACACTGAATGTTAACAGCTTGCTCCTGTCCAAGCTGATGTTTTTTAAATTAAGTATTGTTAAATCCATACCACTTGGAATGATGCTTCAGACAGCCCTGACACTCTCTCGCTTGCTTCTGCTTTCATTTCACCTAATATATTGCACAGGGAGCCAGCATTCCGGCAGCTGTGGCCACTGCTGCTGCTCAGACAGCCCCAGACGGCTTTAATGCGGGTACCTGCCGAGGGAAAAGGAGCCCGGCCCACTCCCTGCGCCCGTGCCATAAGGGGCCTTTCTCGGGGCCGCCTTCAGTAAGGATCTAGATTACCTCGGCTTTTATGTTATTTTTCTTCGGCACTGGAAAAAGTTTTAGAAATGACAAAGGTGGGAGACAGAGAAACTGGAGATTAAAATAAGATACATTCCACTGTCAGGTAACATACACCCACGGTAAAACCTGGCTAGCCTGCCTTCCACCTTCGCTATAAGCATCTCCCTCCGACTTGTGTGACACCACTGCCAGGTTCTGGAAGTGTGCATGTGTGTGTGTAGCATACACACGGAGAGATATATGCAAATATGTGCATACACATATGGAGATACGTGTATATGCGAGAAGAGTGATTCAGTCAGAAGGCTCTATTCAAAGGTCCGTTCTAGCCAGTGGGGCCAGAGGCGAGTCATTTAAGCTTTCTGAGCCTCAGTTTCCACACCTATAAAATTGGGGGAGTACTTAACCGACTTCACAGAGTAGCCATAAACATTAAATGAGATTGTGGGTATAAAACCATTTGCAGCCGTTAAAGAGAAAACATAAACTTTGGTAATTATCAAAATTAGCTCCTCCCCCGAATTTACCCCTATCACCCTCCCCCAACTTGATTTTGTTCTCCTTTTTCTAGAATTGCACTGTGTAATGTTTGACCATACAATTGTTTTCCCTGATTTCCCTGGGAGTCCCCAACAGGAAAGGAAATGTTGGGAGCACTGGGACCAGGAGCAGGAGACATTGAAATGGGCGTCCTCCAGGTATTCGACAGACGGTTGAGGGCTTGACTTACAAATATCACGATATCCAGAGACTATAAGTAGGTGAAGATGACCATCATGCTAGACCTCAACATGTCCCTCAAAACTCCAAGGCAGAAATCTCGGACTCAAAATATCTAGGTAATATTTATTTTCAGAGTAAGAAGGAGTCTAGATGAGCATATGAGTCGCTAGCAGTTATTCTCTGAGAAGGCCAACTTTTTCCCTTTTCTTCTGCAAATGATATCAAATTGTTACTGTTGCTACTATCCTTGCTCCCCGCATACGTTCATCCCTTTGGATCTGCCTATTGAGTGATGTTATGCGTGAAGAGGGAGAAAGTGGTGTTCAATAAAATATCCCATTTTATAGAACGAGTTGGAACTTGCAAGCTAATGACTCTGATAGAAGGAAAAAACCTGGAGCAGAAAACTCTAAGGTGTAAAGGAGAGATACACAACGCAGCTTTGTGAATGAAAGCTTATTTCCATCAATTTCTTTAATAGGATGATTTCGGATAACACCAGTAAACATTTTTACATCTACTTGTGAGTTCTCTTTAACTTGTGAGCATTAGCTGAATTTTTACAGATTTATAAAACTAATCTCTCTGAAAGGGAACAACATACTTCAAAATAGGACCTCTTTGTTATGGATTTTTACTAACCATTTTCTTAAGTGGGGCAAGGTAAATCCTTGTATGCCCTGACTTTCCTAACGTGTTGAAAATGGGAATTTTTTAACTCTTCTGTCTTTGATAGACCATGTGAAGTAAGTAACCTGACTTTGAACAAGCTGCTTCTATTCACCTTTCTGAGAAGCAATGGTGCAAGTTTGTATGTGGGCAGACCTGCCTGTATTCACAAGCCCATTATGACTTGATCAGGTTTTCCATAGTCGTGTGTTTCCCGACTTGTGGGTATTTTTTATTAATGCGAGGAACGTCATCTACCTCCACCATGTGTGTGTCTGGGCTATTGGGAAAATCTACAAAGGAAAAACTTCCCGGTGACACACCTATGAAAGTGGAAGGTCAGGTGTGAGATTTCATTCTCTCAAACACTCAGTGATTTTTTTTAGCAGATAAGGGGAAAGACGTCCCTGTTTGACACTTGACACTTTCCTAAAACTGTAATCAAATCCTCCTCTGGTCCGGTCAGATCTTCATTGCTGGTGGATTACCCAGACTTTGAAGCTTTCTGGCCATGTCCTCCTTTCACTGCTCATTCGCACTTCCTCCGGAGCCTCTCCGTCCAAGCCTCTTGCAGCAGTAGAAGGGAAGAGGAGGAGGAGGTGGGCTCACTTCAGCCCTTTTCTGCTGCTGCGTGTAGCGGCGCTGATAAAGGACGAGGATAAGGAGGAGGCTGAAACCCTTGGTTAAAAAGTTCGGGGATTAACTGAGGATTTAATTCATCCTTTCTTTCCCGCCCCTGCCAAAGCAGATAGTTGAGAGTTGGCAGTATGTCAAAACCAGGCGGTTCCTCAAACCCAAATTTCAGCCCCACTTATCCCAGTCTTTGTTAAAGGGCTTTAAAAACAAAACAAAACAAAACAAAACGGGATCTAAGTTTCTAATTGTGCCTTTACTGTAGTAAACCTTGGATATTTTAAATAGTCACTTTACAAAGAAACAAGTTGCTCCCCGCACCCCCAACCCGTAGATCAAGTCATTAAAATACCCAAAGTGAATTTACGTCACTATTTAAGTTTAGTAAGGAACCTCCAAAAACTTACATAGCCTCCCTTTTCCAAGAAGAGGGAGAAAATTGAGGAACTTCACGGAAAAGGAATAAAGCGTTATACAGAGCACGTTTCAGCGGCACATGAAGTCAGTTTTTGTCTCTGGTTCTTTCCCTTTATGGCATATGTTATATATTGACAGGGATTAAGTTTCTCTCCTGAATGGAACAATACAGTCATAGGGCGCTACTGTACTTCACGAAGCAGCACACACCCGCACAAGCAAATGGCAAACAGAAAGGTATCTCACAAAGAACCAACCAGGTCAGTTACAAGGAGAGGGCTTTGCTTCATCTTTTGCAATTCGGCATCTTTTGCGTTTCTGTTCTCGCTGCGGGCCGCGCGCTCTGCTCTTTCTTTTTTGTCCCGTTCCCCTTTTTTTTGCTTGCACTGTTACACTTTCTCTCTGTCCCCCGGCTTTGTTATTCAGCATGTCTGATTAGCAGGAGCCTGATTGGCTGACTGCCTGCTCCGAGAGAGATTCCATTCAGCTTACCCCCCACCCATCCACCCACCCACCCACTCTCGGTCAGGAAATGTGAGCGGGGCTGATGGAAGCTGATAGGCAGGGCTGGAGTGTTAGCACCAGTACTGGATGTGACAGCAGGCAGAGGAGCACTTAGCAGCTTACTCAGTGTCCGATTCGGATTCCGGCAAGGATCCAAGCATGGAACGCTGCCGTCGTCGGGCAACTCCTGGCACACCGCTCCTCTTTCTGGCTTTCCTGCTCCTGGTAAATGCCTTTTCATTTCAATACGTGGCTATTGCCACTTAGTCTGGGTGCTTTTGGGGTAGTGTGTGTGTGTGTGTGTGTGTGTGTGTGTGTGTGTGTGTGTGTGTATCTTGATCTTCAAACACCAGGTGAAATAATTTACACGTTTAAAAAAAAAAAAGAAAAAAGGAAAAACTTCTTTCAGAACTTTGACCCCAACTTCCCAAGCAAAATAAAGTGTGCTTGACTTTGTGGGATAGTGAGAACTATATACCAAAACTCAAGATCAAGCTTTGGGATCTACTGCATAGAGTTCCGTGAGCTGGGGACTGTGTAGACAGTGGTGTGCATGCTTGGAATTTGGGTAATAGACGTCCTGAAATCAAACTCACTCACTGTGGTGTTCCTGGAATTTTTGAAGGATGGGCTGCAAGGGGCTTTGCCCCATTGCCTTTTATGACTCCTTCTCCCTCTCTCCACACGTGCTAGGGAACCAGGTAAAAGAGGGAAGGAGAGCCTTTTTGCAGCTAACCCACATTATAGCTTGTAATTACCGTAAGTCCTCTATGGATACAACTTAATGCTAGTATTTATGAGTTGAGGACTATGGTCTTTGATCTCAGGTCTGCTTTTAAAGACGAAGAGAATGCTGCCCTTTTTAAAAAGTGCGGCTGCTTTCCATAGTCGCAGTGATAAGATGCTCTGTACGAGAACATCAGCACACACCGCATTTTTGACTCAAAGTAAATGTTCCATTGTGACTCATACTCGGTTTTATGGGCAGAAAATGAACATGGACTGTCCAAAAAAAATCTACACTCAAAATATTAATAGCAATGCACATTTTTTTAAACCAGAGTGTTCTGGGCAGGCAGCTTCATAAACCTCATCTGAAGGTTCGATTCCAAAGTTTGCACACACCGATTCCAAACAAACGTGATTGTAGCTCTCCTTGTCACATTTATGGCAGGCCAGCATTTCCTCGGGAGGTAATAAAGCAAGAAGAGAGCAAGGTGAAAACATAACGAATATATAGGTTGCATTGATTCGCTGATGCTAAAGGAATGTTTTATTCTGATTAGACTCTGACAAATTTGATCTGCTCTATGATTTTGAAGAAGGGAAGCAAGCCATTTGGTACAAATTGAAGAACTCCACAAAGATTCATCAGCTAAAGTAATCAGACAGTGTTTAAATATTTTATACATTCCCACTTCTTATTTGCATCGTTGTGGCCAAGAAATTATAATGCTGCACTGCAAATGCTATAAATATAGAAGTATATTTTCAGGTTTTCAAAGACATTTAAAGGCAAGCTGAATTTTAAGCAGGAATGGACTAAGTTTTAGCTGTTGTGAGGAATATGAAAAGCAGAATGTTTAGGTGTGCCTTATGACCAGGGGAGCAAGAAATTTATGAAAGGTGTCTCATTTTTTCCATATGGGACATGTTACTTATATACACACCATGAGTTTGCCTCATCTTTCCTTCTTCGTGATTTGTTAAAAAGTGTGTGTTATTTCCCCCATTTAATTGCATCATAAAGCCAATTACCAGTACACATTGCTTTTTTGGTATCTTCATATGGAAATATGGTCTCATTATATTTTGGAAAAACTGTCCCATTCAGGAGTAGACTGTTTGGCTACCCATTTGGTGACTGCATTAGATTCCTCTTTGATATCTTGAATGATCGTATCTGTGTTTGAGCATATAATTAGACTTACATGGAAAAAAAAGGAACTGTTTGTGTATATCAGATTTAAAACACAAAACATACTTTGTTTAAATCACAATAATTCTATTGTGAGGATAAAATGAAATCAAACCCAGGTTTGGTCTAAGTCTGTATTTAAATGAATTGGGATTCTGAGAATCACAAGAACCGACTGGTGAATGCCAAGGGACATCCCTGTGCGGAGAAATAACAGCATTGGTAAGACCTTCCGCGGATGGCGTGTCTAATGTGCCAAACACCAGGCTGGTTGTTTGAAAAGCATTACGAGGAAACTGCACAATCATCTTGCAAATAGGCGTTTTTAAACCTATTTTGCAGAGAGGCCAATAAGCTTATGTTTGAAAGCAAAAGTCAAATAATGGAGAGAAAATAAGTTGGTTGCTTTGCACTATGGTTGTGAAATGGTTAGCAGTGATGGAAGCAATGACCTAAGTTGATCCCCAGTCTTTATTGGAGACATTTAGGTGTCTTGCTTCATCTTGACCATCAATGTGACGTTCAATGTCATCGACACTTGTTATACTGGCTCATGCTCTGGTCCCTTTCAGCTCCATAACCAAAATTAAATGATGGACCTAAGAGAAAGTGATCTAGAGCCCCATCAGCAGTTGATTTAGACCTAGAAGTATGACAGCGTCAAGCTCAACCTTCAGTCTGGATGGAGAAGTTGAACTGGGTGGCTTGTTTTTCCCATAACCATTTTAAACACCAGAAGAGTCTGTCTACTCTTAGAATTAATTTATGTAACTTTTGAAGATCGCTTTAATTTAACTGAAAAACATTCCTGTTTGTTTCCTGGTGAGTCTAGTTTCTAGTTCAAAACCACATTCATTATCACCGACGGCTGCATCATCTGTAGTGTGGCGTGGTTCTTGAGGGTGTGTGAATATCAAATATTGTTCACCCTCAGTTTTGTCCACATCCTTTCCCCTTAGAGCCTGCTTCCTGAGAGCATGAGGTCCCCATGTATTTTGTATCATGTTTTCCTGCAAAGTTCATATAGCATAGACGTCTTTTATACCCTGAACACACAATAGGACGGTACACTGATCAAGAGATTTCATCCTGATATTCAGGTCAAATGAAGCCACATCACCCGGCTTCCCCACTCTTCCCACCCTGTTCCCCTCTTTCATTCTCCTGCCTTTGTCCCAACTGTGTAGCTCAAAAGGAATGTGGCAAGAACCATGACCGGCCATTGACACATGTGTCCGTCCAAACTCGAAGTCAAATCACTTCTTGTCAGAAAGGCATTTAATCAAATTTGCATTTGCTTTTTGTTTCTTTTAAGTGGTTTTAAGCTCTTTTGCCTGCTATTGTGAGAGTTGCAAGAGTAACACTCGGAATTATAATAAAGTACATGTGTTTTTCTGTTGAATTTCTTTTCCTTCTCTGCACTAATTTATACATGGAAACTAGTCAAACACAATAGCCCATTCCCTTCGGTCGCTCTGGCACTGTCCTCTGCTATTATCTCAGTGGATCTATCTTGGATGGCGAGAAGCACCATTAGCTTGTGGAATGAATGTTAAATCCCTTATTTACAGCAAATTGTGGGCTGCTCCAATGAGTGCAGTGTGGGTGTGCGTGCGCACACGGGCGTGTACACATGCACACACACAAGGACCTTTCTATAACTGTTCGCTCTACATCTATTTCTTGTTCTCCTGCCCAGATTGTCTTGAAATCAGGCTGAAGATTTTTCACCTAATCTATAGAACATGGTGAGGCATTTATTTACACATTGTTTTCTTCGTGGTTTCGTGAAGTTTCTTGTCTAGACAGGGTCAGCTGCAGTGTGTTGCTTCCCCGGACTCCTGTTCCCGTGTTGTGACGTGTTCGGGACCATTTTCTGGGCCCCATTCTTACTGTCATATGAACCAGTGCTGTCGCTTCATGGAGGTGGAGGGCAGTATGTCCAATAGTGGTCGCTAGTGAACTACAAAAGAATTCTGTTACACAGGGAAGTATTCCTGGAAAGACCACATGGATATTAAAGGCTTTGGAGAAAAAGAGAGAAAATGAACTTGTGGACATATTTGCTTGTGCATTTATAGGAGTGCTAATACATATTGAGTCTGCTTTACCCCTCGTGTATGAATACCATGGAAAGCAGGCTTCTAGCGACCACGGCATAGGCTACTACTCAAACTTAGATGCCACACAAAGTTCAAATAATAACAAAATTAAGGTTAGCATGTGTGTAGTTTTAATCAGTGAAGTGTGGTTAACCACCGTACCTGTTACTCATTTAAAACAAAACAAGCCAAACAACAACAACAACAACAAAACCCCATTCGTGTTGTTGCATTTTGCGCAGGAATTGTGTGGAGGAGACTCGGTCTGGTCACTTGGTTCTCCCTTTTATTATGGTTTACTCAAAATATAATTTTAGACTCTTTCGGAAAAAATATCGTGTCCTCTGAATGTGTGCATTTGATGCAGAACCTAGTAGAGTGCCTTTTACACACAAGCATCAGAGCTGTTTGTGAACTAACTTAAGGGAAGGAGAGGACTCAGAGAGACTACTACCCGGCTCGCTAATTCCACCCACGTGGTGTTTCCTTCACCTTTCTTGGGTCACGTGACAGCTCTGCTTTTAATATTGTCTACTTCAGGGGCGCCTGGGTAGCTCAGTTGGTTAAGCGACTGCCTTCGGCTCAGGTCATGATCCCAGGGACCCAGGATCGAGCCCCACATCGGGCTTCCTGCTCGGCGGGAAGCCTGCTTCTCCCTCTCTCACTCCCCCTGCTTGTGTTCCCTCTCTGGCTGTTTCTCTCTGTCAAATAAATAAAATCTTTTAAAAAAAAATTGTCTACTTCAGGTTTCAGGTCTAAATATTTAAGTTTCTTATATCTTGCTGTTTCATTCTAGCCTTCCCTCATTCTGCATATTCTCCTGCTTCTTGTGGGCTCATGAGTAGAATGACCCAGAACCTGGCATGAGGGCCCTCGTCTTTTCTTGAGAGAGAGCATTCCTTGAATCATCATGAATAACCTACTAGTTAAGTGTGTTGAGATAATCACAGGAAAATGTGTCTAAACCCAGTTTTACAGTCTTGCTGTTTTTACTAATTTTCCTCTTCTGGAGAGCTGGCTTCCAACTCTGTGTTTTCACCAGAATGAGACAAGTTCATGTCATTTTCTGTCTCCATCATAAAACCATACCATGTGGTTGGATTTTGGCTTGATTGGCAGTACCGGCTCTGAGCGGCTTAGGGCTGGCACACCAGAGGTGACGTCAGTCCTAAAGGATCCTAATTGAAATAGGCCAGCACAGCTGTGTGGGGAGCCTGCCTGCTAACCGGGGTAAGCTGTTGCTATCAGCCCCTTCTTTCCATGAGCTCAAAAATAAATGACTAAATCTCCCCAATTCCCGAACTTCAAGATGAAAACCTACACTGAATAAAGCTTAACTGTTCCAGTTTCCCCTCCCAGAGATTTGGATAACTGGAGCACCCAGCATGTGGAGAGCAGTTAGGAATTTTCTGGCCATGTCAGTCAAGAAGCTGTCCCGGTGGTAGTGGTCTGTAGCCACCAGTGACCTCTGGCTTGCTATGTTGGATTTCCAGAGGCTCCATGTTTATAAATCAGTGTGGATATTCTCCTACATTGACTCATGGTCTCTATTTCAGTCATGGACATATGTCTTATCTCATGAACTAGTACAACCTTCTCTAGGAGAAATACCCTAATGTCTATTGGACTACCCCCACCCCAAATCCTCCCAATGTTTGGGTAGCATTTAGCAGTTGTTTGTCAGAGACACAGATAATTATAGTCTACAGTATTTTAAGATGTCATTTCTTCTAGTTCTCGGGCTCCCTCGCATTTATTTCCATCATTTTACTTCCACTGTACTTCCATTCCTGTCCGCTGCACGAAATTGTGGGTGATAGCAGGAGTGACTTGTCCCTCCCACCTCTGTCGGGGTACCTGGTAATTAGACCTCAGTGAATGTTGTTGAATGGTTGAATAAAAGGATGGATGAGAAAGACTTGGCCAGAAAAGTTGAGAAGGTGGTAAAGTACAAATAGGTGAACATCCATTTCACCTGGGAAACGTTTCACAAATTCTGGGTTGGGGTAAGACCAAACCAACAACCTAATCCATTCTACAGAAAAGACAAAAATTTTGTTTCTCTCTCTTTTTTTTCTTAAACACGTACATCCATACGATGGACAACAAATGAATAACAATCCCTTTTGCTGTTGATAACTAGAATGAATTTTGCATTTTGTATGTCTTTTTTAACCCACTTGGTTCTCAAATATGTTTTCTTTTATGAAATTTGCCCTTGGAAAGAAAATCAGACTTATATTTGGCACACTCTTATAAAACTGGAAGGTAGTCATAAATTCTCAGTTTAGCAGAGATAATGCTGTAGATTCGTCAAGTCATTTGTTTTTATGACTGGACATAAAAATAAACTGTGTTTTTCAGCCTTCTCTGTGATTGGATGGTGTAAAGGGATTGAGTTTTAGTCAGTGGAATGAAGTTAGAAGTAACAAGTGACACTTCTAGGACTTATATCTGCCATGTCATCCTCCTAGGACTCAGCATTCTCTCTCTCTTTACCTGTCTGATGGCTGCACAGACTTCAGTAGAAAACTTCAAGACCTTAGGGAATGACAGAGCCACCAAGTGGAAGGCCTGGGTCCCTGAGTGACTTCCTGGAGCAGAACCCCACACTTGAACATTCATTTACCCACTCTCAAGAAATAAACCTTTGTAAACCTTTGTTTATCTGTGAGGAAAGGTGTTGCTTGTTTTATGGAAATCTCTTAAATTAAGATACGCTGGAAATTTAGATGTCATGCCTGCTAGTACTCACTTGTGAGTCAGCCTTAATTCCGCTTTCCATTTATTATATGGAAAAATTGAAATGAGAAGATGCCATGTCATCCTCATGATGGTTTAATCTTTGAGGTATGCAACTCACTGAATACCCCCAAGTACTGAGCACACTCAGAGTATGCAATAAGTTGCATACCACAAAGACTGCAGGAAAAACGGGAAAGTGGGGCCATGCTCATTTTTCAGATAGAATCCAGGAATTAGTGGCACAGTAAGAAAAGAGAAAAAGAACCAAGAGAGGCAGGGCTGTGGTAAACAGTCGGAATCTCCTGGAGCCGAGCCCGACCAGCCAACCGAGCCAAGGACATAGAACGATGCAGACCCAAAGGGAAGGCCAAGAAAACAGAAAGAGATGTGGAGAAGCAGAAACCAAGGCATACCACCAATGTTGCTCTCCAGACTGAATGTGTCAGTAGGTGAAGAAGTGAACAAGTGACAGGAAGGCGAACAGACTGATAAATGCAAAACTCCCACGTTTCACACAGCAACCTCCAAGGTGAAATGTACATCGTCAGTATAGTTGCAACTATCACTGATACAATTTTTTGCAGGTGTCTCAGGTGTCATGAAAGGGCACTGGTTTTAGAGTGTGACCATCTGGGCTGTAGCACAGATTCTACCTCTGTGGTTTTGCTCTAGTCACGGAACTCATGGCAGGTCTGCTCCTCATCCCGGTGTTAGGATTGCCCAGCCCCCCTAACTCTCCCGGATGTCATGAGAGACAAAGGCGTCATTAAATGTTGAGGTGTTTTGTAAACTCTGGAGTACTATAAAGCTTCGAATGATTACTTTCATTCATGGCATTTATCTGTCACCAGCTGTATACCCAACACAGAGCCACGCTCCATGGAAGATAAAGACACAGTCCTTGTAATGAGGAAAGAGGCTGGTAGTGCACTGGACATTTTGTTGTAGAATTATTGTAAAAAATTTTCAAAACACTCCTCTGTAGGGAATGGTTCTGTGATAGGCATTACTATTTTCAGTTGCCCCACAAACTGGCTCATCATGTAAGGAACTCCTCTGTACCTGCATAGACACTGATCTTACCCATGAATAAATGTAAATTAGGGCTTCCCACAGATTATTAATGAGTATTATATTTATGGATATTATCAGACAGTATTTGACTTCAGACATTAAAATGTGTTCCCAGGGGCGCCTGGGTGCCTCAGCCATTAAGCATCTGCCTTCAGCTCAGGTTATGATCCTGGAGACCCGGGATCAAGCCCCACATCCGGCTCCCTGCTCAGCGGGAGGCCTGCTTCTCCCTCTCTCACTCCCCCTGCTTGTGTTCCCTCTCTAGCTGTGCTTCTCTCTGTCAAGTAAATGAATAAAATCTTTAAAAAATAAAATAAAATAAAATTTGTTTCTAATGTCCATAGTTCAGAATATCAGTTTGTGTCGCAGAACACCCTAGAACAGTTTTTTAGTTAAGATAAATTCCTCAGGGAAAAACTTTCCTCAAAACAAATTCTTATCATTGTGAGAACTACCAGGAATTAGGGGTGACCAGCAGGAAGGGCATTTTCATCTGCCCTGCTATGATTGGGGCATCACGTGGGCAGACTTTGATCTGGTGTCGTTTCTCCTACATTGTGCTTACTTTATAATAGCAAAAAGACCCACGTAAAAAAGAAGCATATTCCATTTGGAATCATATCTGTCAGTGCTATTGCTTTTGTAAGTTGCATCTCCCTGCTTCACGAGATTTTCTCTACCATTCTTATTAAAATAAATTAATTATAATAAAACCAGAAAGGCCTGGTGCATGGCAAAGGGACAGTTGAAATAAAGGGAATAGCAGAAAAATCACATGTGGGAGCATACACCATTTATAATATAGGAGATTTATTCCACTTCTGAGGCAAGAAATTGCAAAACTCTAATAGTTTCACCACCTGTGAATTATTTGGGTGCACCTCATAAGCGGGTTCTTTCTTCTATTTGTTTAAAGAAATAAGTGGTATGTTCGCCAATTCTACAGTACATTAATTTTCACAGAGTTTCCATTTTCATCTTCATTGCTTTTTCAGATTTTTTTCCAAAGCTTCTGCCATTCTCCAACTAAAGCTTTGGGTATTTTCCCCTTCAATCTTTGTCCGGGGACTTTGTCTAAGTCAATTCAGTCTGTTGGCATAAATGTTGGGACAAAAGAGGGAAAGAGTATGATAACCTAAGACATCCTGACATAAATTCCAAGAGCACTAAAGAAATGAGACAGGAAATTATGAGCAACCTATAATAAATTCAAACTGTCCAATAAAATAAATAGACCTTACTTGGTTCCCATCATAAGGTATGTTGGGTGTCTAGTTTCTCAGCCTTCTTGGCCGGCTGCATCCCAGTCACCACATGAAGTGCGCTGGGGTATGGTGCAAAGGTTGTCCTTTATCCACAGACCCAGAAATGAAAAAGTACAATAGAAGCAATAATAATCCCTCCTGTTCAGGTGCTGGAATGAGATTTTGGGGAAAGGGTTTTTTTGTTTGTTTGTTTTAATAGTCTGTGTTTTCATTATTTTTGTTACAACCACGTGTCACTGAAAACAAATATAATTTCCCTGATGTGCCACACATTTTTATTCTGACGTTGTGGCTTGTAGCCACTTGGAAGTAGCAAACATGCTTTTATATTACCTTTACGGAGGGAGTTTCACTGATATTTGGATCCCCAGGACATAAATTCATAGCATTTTAGAACTAAAAAAATCTAAGATGGCATAAAATGTGACCTTAACTGGCTGGGATCTCCTTGAAGGCAGGAGTTTGGTTTTATTTCATCTTGGATATAATAATATCCCCCGCCGCAGACAAAGAGTTTGATATAAACAAAGTGTTCAATGTCAGTTTGTTGTTTGAATGAATGAGTGAATCACCTATTCTGGCGCTTTCATTTTGCTGCTAATCGAATGTAAAATATACATGTTTGCAAAGATTGAGACATATCTTCCAGGAAAAGCTAGTAAGTGACATCCAGATCCTAGAATCTGGATATCTTAATTTGAGTCTGTACTCCTTCGTTTTTGTTTTTAGAGAGAGAGCTCAAGGTCAGGGGGAGGGGGAGCATGGCCTAGAGAAAGGAAGAGAGGGACTCAGTTCAGCTCAGAGCCCAGGGCTCCTCGCAGGGCTCAATCTCATGACCATAAAATCATGACCTGAGCCGAAATCAAGAGTCAGCTGCTTAACCGACTGAACCACTCAGGAACCCTGAGTCTGTACTGCTTTGAAAAAAGTTCATCTCATTCTGTTATGTCTCCTGGGACCTTTAAATAAGAGCCAGCCACGCTGGCCTTGTTAGAGAGGGGTTGCAATATTGAAATGTCATATGTGGAAGAAACTGAGGCATCAGTGAAGCTGCTAGAAAATCATCTTGAGTAGAAACTTAAGGATCATCGTTGGTTTGTAAACATTGAGATAACCTGGCAAGAAAGGGGGGCCCTAGGGGCTCTAAAACTTGTCACTTGCCTCACCCTCAACCTGTGTTATATCAATAGATTTCATTTCTCTTGCTTTCCATATCAGTGAAAAAATGTGTAAAATATGGTAAAGTCTATGTGAAAGTAACTTCATGTGGGACTTTGCTAATAGTAAGCCCCCAAGAAATGTTAGTCCCTTCGCTTCCCTAGGTGTAATTAGCATATTCATTGAGAGTCTGCTGTATATCAGGCACTAAAAAGGACTGGGTATACTGTGTTCAACAAAACAGACATGGTCCTAAAGATGGTCTTTCTGCATAAAATGTCAAAGGATTGAGATCGGGAGCAGGGAGGACAGGAATTAATTGGCCATTGGTTTTGATTTGCTGTCATGATATTATTTTCTTTAAATTGTGTATTTAACTATCACTGATGTAAGGGGGTCTCCGCCTAAAGAAACAGACACATTAATTCATTATTTATTGTGATTCAAGAAAGAATGTGTAGGAAAAACTCTAAAACTCTCAAGATTTGTATTTAAGCTCGCCTCTTTGGAGTTCTGCTTTTCTTTTATTTTCTGGAAATCCTCCTTTTTAGTCAGACTGACATAAGCTTAATGCAGCTATTACTTTGTCTCTCTGTTTATTGATACATAACCACCTGTCTTCTCCACATTAGAACTATGCTTACACCAGATTCAAGGAAAGAAAAAGCCAGTTAGTGGCATATAGAACACTAACGACAGGAGATATTTTTCCTCAAAAGGTTCAGCTTTCTGTGTGGAAACATTTGTATGCAGGAACTTTATGAATCTTCAGGCATCACTCTGGTGACCGATCGACATATTCTCAGCTCTCTGCAAGGAGAGGTTCTGATTTCCCACTACTTCTTTTGTGTCCCTGTTTCCAGCCCTGTGCCTGAATCCGAGGCAGCCCTTCTTACCCCTGACAGTTCCCTTGGCTAAGGTCAGTTTGGTGGAGCTGAGACTCACATTAGTGGGACTCTTTTGCCGCTAGATTCCAAGATCCTGATTTTAAGAAACCCATCCAGTACTTTGTGTCAGTTTTCAAGTTCTAGATCACTGAAACCAATGGTTCCCAGACTTTGGGATTTCATAGACGATTCAAATTTCAAAAGTAAATGAAGATGTGTTTGCAGGTAGGTAAGAAATATAGGAAACAAGTACAACATTTCTATTTTTTTTTATTTTGTTAAGTAAGGACATCAATAAAATAAAGCTCGATTGCGTTAGTTTCATAAACGAGGGGAGTGTTTGCTTCAGGGTGAGAAACACTTTTACACATATCTAATTATCTAACACTCATAACAATCTTGGACCAGTTACGGTTATTTTCCCTATGTTCCAGGTGAGGCAACATTACCATTAGTAGCTGCAGAGTCCGAATTCAAACTCAAGCAGAATTCATTCCCGCACCAACTCTGCCATGCTGTCTCAGCGGTGCAAGAAATTAAAGGTTCTTGGAATAAGCCAGAAGTTCCAAATACAAACTTTCTAAAGAAAACACATTCAGCTTTATGGAAATCGAACCACTGTCCTGATTTATCTTTTCTAACTCTTTGTTTATAATGGCCCTGCCTACTGTGGGCCAGACACTTTTCCTTGGGACACAAAGATAAACAAGACACAGTCATACCACCATCCCCACCCCTCTAGAAAACTCACAGATTCTAGACAACGTTCTAAAATGATAAGACAGAGGCTGAGTGGAGGATATGAGGTCTTGCAATAGCAGAAAGAAGGAAGCTGGGCAAGGATGCTGACATTTATCACCTCTCCTTCCCTAGGCTCTGTGCGAGGCAGCTTTGAGGGTTAATAAGGGGGACATGAAAGAAGGAGATCGAGGAGCGCCTGGGTGGCTCACTCGGCTAAGCATCCAACTCTTGATTTTAACTCAGGTCATGATCTCGGAGCCTGGGATTAAGCCCAGCGTTGGATCCAGGCTCAGTGGGAGTCTGCTTGGGATTCTCTCTCTCCCTTTGCCCCTCCCCTGACTCCTGCTCTCCAGATAAATAAATAAATAAGTAAGTAAGTAAACAAACAAACAATAAATAAAATCTAAAAAAAAAAAAGGCACGTCTAAAGTGAGTCTTAAGAGATCAGTGGAAGTTCACCAGGCAGACGTGAGAAAGAAAGGGGCATTTCAGGCAAACAGACCTACATGGGCAGAGGCACAGGGGAAGGACGAGGGAGTAAATCCCCAGGGCCAGAACATCCCCAGCTCCTGTGCGGCCTTGCAGGCCAGGGCCTGGGAGCAGTGACCCAAATTTGTGTTTTACGAAGACAGCGGTGGAGGCCATGTGGAATGGGCAGGCCCGGCGCCAAAGACTGGTCAAGACTGGTGCTTTTCTCCTGGAGGGAGGCCCGTGAAGGCTGCAGCAGTGGTAGAAAAGGAGGGAGTGAAACTGTGACCTCCCTTCACCTTACATGTGGAGGCCTCAGAGGCCCGTAAGGCCCCCGCTGCGTGCTAGGGCTCTTTAGGTCCCACTGCTCAGCAGACAGCCCGTAGCCTGGCACTGAGGAGATGCTTAAAAGCATGCTGAATGAATGTAGGAAAGAGGGAACTATTTTATTCAAGGCCTCCCTACTTTCAAAATTCTGGCCTATAGTCAGAGATCTCCCCGCCCCAGATGATGGAAGTCCTTCCAAAGCAACAAAGGGTAGCAGTATCCCAGAATCTTAAGAATGTTCCATCACTCTCTCAGGAAAAAGTGAAATGTCGGCGCAGCCTCTCTTCAAAAATTGCTCCCAACCCTTTATGCGCTCTCTGTATACCTTTCCAAAGAAGTGGAGCCCGTTTCACAGGGGGCACTTGTGACTTTTGGAAAGCTTTGTGGGCCCCCACATAGCACAAAGCCCATGACATGTAGTCACTTGGGTACCTTGGGTGATTATTGTGGTTAGAGATTGCAGTATTTCCCTGGGGGTGGGTGTTTACCTGTTTTCTCACCAAACAGAGACCCATCCCAATCTTCAAATTCATGTCCCAATTATAAATCTCCATGGGAAGCCAGCAACTATCTTTGCCCTAATTCTTGCAACTCCCCACATAATCAAATATAGGCCCACATGTGGAGTTCCTTTGGAAGCCACTGGAACTCCAGTAAAAGGTGCAGCATTAAGGATCTACATTTAAGTTACCTGCCCTGATTAAATATTAATTGTGGTCCTCAGAAAATGATCAAGCCATGTCTGAAATTCAGGAACTCCTCCTTTCATACCAAAAACACAAAGTGACTAAAGAAAAAATAACCCACAAGTTTTATTAAAGAAAGTGTGAGCTAAATGTCACATAAATTCTTGATTTTTTTTCCTTGTGCATCTGATTGCTACAGCATCATATTTTTAATCAGGCATTGGAATTGTGTGGGACTGTAATTTCTTCTTCTAGTTATGAAGCGTCTCCTGTGTGCTCATAGCTCTTTACTCAGTATTAGTATAAAATCGATTATGGCTTGGCCTCACCTCATAAAGTAGATTTGCTTTTTGGAACAGCTTCAAACAGGTATTTGTTTAAATCATAACAGCCCTTCTGACTTTTTTTTTTTAATTTTATTTATTTATTTGACAGAGAGAAACAAAGCTAGAGAGGGAACACAGCAGGGGGAGTGAGAGAGGGAGAAGCAGGCTTCCCTCTGAGCAGGGAGCCCGATGCGGGACTTGATCCCTGGGATTCCGGGATTCCAAAGGCAGAAGCTTAACCACTGAACCACCCAGCCGCCCTTCTTCTGACTTTCATCCTAATTTTGTACATCTGCCACTTTTGTTTTCCATCCTCCTCTCAAAACTGACTACAAACAACATAAAAATCTCTTCAGACTTAGCAAAGGGGAAAAAGGGAATTTTCAGTGTCCTCCTAGGTGGCAAGCACTGTACTATTTGCTGACAAATCTTACCTCAGATAAGCCTCACCACAACCCATTTCATAGATAAGAAATCTGAGGACAAAACCCTAAAGAGCAGTTTGAATTCCTCTGCTTTTGGTGTGTGTGTATTCAATTCTTATAGCAAACAAATCCTATTAAAATCTGCAGTTCAGACTATTTTCCACGTTGTTGGAACTCCATTATTTGGACTGTCAGCAGGAGCCTCCCCAACGTGCTGAGTGATTTTCAGTTTCAGAACCAAGTTCATTAGAGTTCATTGCTTGTACTGTATTTCATCGATCCTAAGATACACAATTCTTTTCTGATTTTAGAAACTTAGTTGCTTCTCATAATTGCAAGCAGTAAACAGTTTCATGAGTGGCTTTTTTCTAAATGGTACATAAAATTAAAAAATAAAATAAATGGTATATAAAATTAATCACATGACTTCAAACAATACCATGTTGGATCCGATACAATACTCTGTCAGGGTCTTTCCCATGTTTAACTGATGGGAGCAAAGCTAGGCTGGAATTCAGATGCAGAAATAGGATTATGGACCCCTCCCTCCCCTCATTCCTCCCATTCACCACTCATTCACCAAAGACAGAGAATTCCTGCCTTTGTTTGCAGGGCTAAGGACCTGAGAGTTTGCGTATTGAGTTACCTCCATTCTATTCCATGCCCGGGACCACCGCCTCCAGGCTCTGTCTTCCTATTTAATGGACATCAGTCCTCCGCTGTCCTCTCCGGAAGCAATCCCGGGAAAGGCAATAGTGGTTCCCAATGCTTGGTCAGTATCAGAAGCAGCTGAACACTTGTTAAAGTTCCCAACACCCAGACCCCTCCTCCTCCTTCAGTGACCCTGGGCTCCCGTGTCCTTTATTAGCTCGCCAGGCGATTCTGATACACACCAGTATGAGACAACTGGCGTCTTTATGAAGAGCAGGAACTCTTGAACCAGGCAGCTTGGTTTCCAATCCTGGTTGCACCAGCATGACCTTTCTGTTTTGTTTTTTTTCCTGTGTCTCAATTTCAAAAAACAGTGATCAGCAGTAACATCTACCTCAAAGGATTATCGTGACGTCTAAGGAAACAGTTCACGCGCCGTACTTAGCACAGTACCGCAAACATATAGCAAGTACCCAGGAAGCGGCCGCAGTGATGACTGCTTTCTTCCCACAGGCTGAAATTCCTCTGTCTCACTCCCAGAAACTATTTTCATCTTTTCCTGGATTCAAGGCAACTGACAGCTTTGGGCCTCCCACGCGATCTCAAAGAAAGACACTGAGGGAAAAACTGGGATTCCTCTTTGTTGGGGGTGGGGGGTGGGGGTGGGAGTGAGTGAGGCCCACTGAAGCCAGGGAATCTAAAACAGAAAAGAGATAAAGGTTGATTCCAGAAAGTCATCCTGCGAACTCACTCATAAATGCTTGTCTAATTCAGGATTCTAACCTTCCTCTGCCTCAGAAGTCGCCATAAGAACTTGGAACTAAAAATGGCTGGGCAGCCACCAGCCTCCCTCCCCAAAGATTCAGAGAGACACTGGCTAATTTTTTTCTTGAGTTCCCAGGTAATTTAGATATATAGCCAGAGTTGATAACCACTGATTAGTTGAATATTTTAAAGGTTCTTAATACCTCACACCTGTTAGGAGACTTGTCTGTGATCTTTGAAGTTGCTTTGGGTCACCTGGGCGCCTCAGTCAGTTAAGTGTCTGCTTTCCGCTCAGGTCTTGATGCTGGAGTCCTGGGATCGAGCCTCACATCAGGCTCCCTGCTCAGTGGGGAGTCTGCTTCTCCCTCTGCCCTCCCCCTGCTCGTGTAATCTCTCTCTTGATCTCTCACAAATAAATAAGTAAAATATATTTAAAAAATGAAGATGTTTTATGGAAACCTCTCTACTCAAAACAAAACTCAGGTGCCGCTTTTCCCTAAAATAGGGATGCTATAATAGTTCAAAGAACTCATATAGTTGATGTGAATGCCCCCTGTAAGTTGCAAATATGTGTGTGGGAGATCAAGAGGGAGAGGGAATTATAATGCATAATGTGAAAAGGGTTATCCTGTTATGTTACATAGATTGCATGGAGGGACCGGGAACTCTCCTGGGTAAAAGGATGTAGTGTAATCTGAAGGATCATCTACCTGCCATTTGAATGTGTAAACTATTCAAAAATAGGAAGCATAAACATTTTATACAAGATAGAAATTAGAATCTTTCTGAGTTGATTTAAAGAAACCAATAAAACAGATGCTCTGAGGATAGTTGGTATTCTACATATACTAGTCACCTGATTTTTCAATTTTCTTTATTTTACCTTTTCTGGGCAGCATTGTGTTAGATTAAGTATTTCATCTTATTTCCATTGTTCTCCCAACAGCCAAGTTTAACTGTTATCTGGATGACTTTCCCATCCTTATCCCACTTAATTAGATATGAAGATTCTAAATTCCTCTTAAATGTTGGGGAAGTAGTTGTAAGGTAGATTTCTTTCTAGTCCTTTTGGCAGCAACCCTCTATGTACCAACCCTAGTTTTTCCTTTTTTTCTGTGCCCACAAACCTTCTGGTTTTCTCATTGGAGTATCATGAGGATCAAAGGAATGTGTGTTTTGGACTCTGAGACTCTAAAACTCCAATCATAGCACGCCCTGTTTGAAAGCCTTCACTGACATAGCTATCAGCCTCCTCAAGGACCAGTCCCTCACCTGGAACTCTACACCCCATCTTGTCCACCAGTCCAGCCTCACCCATAGCTAGTTTGACTCACTGAGAGCAATACTTGAGAGGAACTGAGCTGGGAGCAGCCCTAGACACCAGCTGGTATCATGTCGATAATGGTAAGACAAGTCCAGTTTAGGGTACCAGTCAATGGAATGGGAAAGATGGAACAGAAAGGAGATGTATTGCCAAAGTAAAACATATAGTACAAGCAATTGTTTGGGTATGTGTGTGTGTGCATGGATGGGGTGGGATGAGGTTCAGCATGAGAGGTTGGAAGGAGAGGAAACGTTGTATCGAAGTGTTTATAAGGATGCCTGGGTGGCTCAGTCGGTTAAGCGTCTGCCTTTGGCCCCTGGGATCCAGTCCCATATTGGACTCCCTGTGCAGCAGGGAGCCTGCTCCTCTCTCTGACCCTCCCTCCGTTCATGCTCTCTCTCTCTCTCTCTTCTAAATAAATAAAATCTTTAACTGAACATAGTAAAACAAATGGTAATTAAAATAAAAAAAAATAAATCGTCCTTAACAATAAAAACAGAAATAACTCATACTAGGGTACCCCCACTAAAGAAATGTTTATAGATTTAAGTGTATTAAGAAAAAGGCTGGAGGACTGTGATACTGAGTTTGGTTTTGGACATGTTGACAAGGCATCCAGGCTAAGTGGGCTAAGTGGAAATAGAGTCCTGGAGACTAGGGGAGAGGGCGGTTTTGTGTAGCATCTACAAGAGAAGACAGTTCAAGGGAGGGAAAGTGGGTGAGATCTCCTGGAGAGGAGACAGAAAAGAACCTTGAGGATTCCAGCATTTACTAGGGAGGATGAGTAAGAAAAGGCAGGGAGGAACAGGCCAGTAGTCACTGCCAAAGAAGCCAGGGGAGCATACCCCCCAGCAAGGTCTGAGAGAAGGCCAGGGGATGTGGTGAATTACTGGATCCTGATGAATTTCAGAAGAGTCACGTCACTCAAGCCGTGGGGCAGAAGCCAGAGCACACAGCGTTAAGGAATTTGGGGGTGTTGAGGAAGTGGGTGCAGTGGCCATGGATTAGCCTTTCACGACGTTTAGAAGTGAAAGGGAAGGAGGCAGGAGACAGTTGAACTCTCACCACTGACACAGTGGAAAGGAAAGGCAGAAAACAAAAAGCGGGAGCCGTGAGATAAAAGTGAGCTTGGTTTTAATAAAAAGAAGAGAAAGCGCTTTAGTCTTATGGCTCAAATAATGCTGATAGCAGCCGTGTGTGAAATTGATTTCTGAGGCCCAGCAGCAGAGACAGGGAGGCTGTGAAGCAAATGGGGTAGTAAACCATGATTTAGCACCTTCGCTTTCTGTGCTTATTACAAAACAGGCTTTAAAAAAGATGCCTGTGGTGTGTCTCAGCAATCTTGATATTGTCTGTGGCCAAGATCCATTTTAATATATTCCTGAGGCATTTTAGCTATTAGAACATTACTTTAGACAGCCATCTATTAACTTTTCACATTGCTAAACATGGTTAATGCAATGCATAGACATGGTATTTTTACTGGTACATGATATGGAATGGTGCCAAAGGAGAAACAATTATTCTTGCCGCAGACCAAAAGATGACAGACTCAGAATGCTTGTGCATTGAAAGCAAAAAAATAAGTTTAACAGATTCTCAGAGAAACCGTACTTGCTCTTGCTTTATTAAGCCTTGAAGGTCAAAGAGGGGCTCACAAGAATCACAAAATAATGTATTGTGTCCCATGTGCTAATAAACCTTTAATAAGTGCTTTTGCTAAGGGTTCCTTGACACTACCATTTAATTTACAAGTGAATGGAAGAGTGTACTATTTCCCGTATGTATAATACTGACAGTTTTCAGTTATGATTTTGCAATGCTAACAGGACAGGGAATTTAGCCAGCTCAAAACTATAAATGCCTTTCAGGAACTTGACTGGGAGATAGGAAGAGACCACTGGTGTAGATGTCTCTAATCGCCAATATTATTTTCCATTTCAAAACAAAGTCTGTACCATTTACAGATAATAAAGACAAATTAAAATTGACAAAGACAAATCCTTTTAGAAAACAAAATTCTTATGGTGACTTAATGAAAAAAATAATGAACTTCTGCAATCAATTTACTATGCACAGTATGAAAGAAAAGTCAGAGGTTATTATGTTTATAAAATAATGATTATTTAACTAGAGAATTCTCATCCTGATGGCTGTAGCTACAACAAAAACTATACCAAGGCTGTAGCAACTGGCTCCCCGTTGCCTTGATAAAGAACCTAATGTTCTGGGGCGCCTGGGGGCTTAGTGATTCAGCGTCTACCTTAGGCTCAGGTCATGATCCTGGAGTCCCAGGATCGAGCCCCGCATCAGGCTCCCTGCTCAATGGGAAACCTGTTCCTCCCTCTCTCACTCCCCCTCCTTGTGTTCCCTCTCTAGCTGAGTTTCTCTGTATCAAATAAATAAATAAAATCTTTAAAAAAAATAAAGAGCCTAATGTGTTGAAATATATCTGTAAATCTAAAGACTTAAAAAAAAAAATAACCACTCTGACTTATACCGGTAGAGAACCACAATAAGAGAGTTTTTATTCTAATACGAACTATGTCATGAAAAATTGCCGAGATAGCCATTATACTAGAAACATTATAAGAAGAAATCTTTATTAGAAGTTTTGTCATCAGTATTCTTCACATCCACCAAAGCGCTCACCAAAAAAAATCAGTTAATGGACGCCTGGGTGGCTCAGTGGGTTAAAGCCTCTGCCTTTAGCTCAGGTCATGGTCTCAGGGTCCTGGGATCGAGGCCCGCATCTGGCTCTCTGCTCAGCGGGGAGCCTGCTTCCTCCTCTCTCTCTGCCTGCCTCTCTGCCTACTTATGATCTCTCTCTCTCTCTGTCAAATAAATAAATAAAATCTTTAAAAAAAAATCAGTTAAGCACTGAACACCCAGTGAAAGTGGACATCTTCATCAAGCCCTGTGTTAGACATTGGCAGTCGGTGGGTGGGAGGAGAGGGTTAGGCTGAATATCACAGCTCCCTAACTTCAAGAGTTCATTTCTGTGTTTTGTCTCTATTAATTTCTTTTAAACACCAGAACTCTATGATTTCAATGTTTAGATTGATTTTGATATGGAACCTAATGGAAATACGTCCTCACCAGTCTAGAACCCTTACTTTAAAACTTGTATCAAAACGTGCTTCTGTCAAATCATTTTTCTTGATTAATTTTTGTCAGCATTACATTTTTCTGGGATCTATGGTTATCTGTAGTGTGCTAAAGTTTGCCTTCGTGGAAATTTGATTTAATAAACAGTCTTTATTCTAGAGGTAGAAGCCAAAGCCTTTAAGTCAGGAACCCCTCACTCACCATTCCCCACTCCCACCTCCTCCCAGTACACTCCTCTCTACAGACCACTGCTTCCCTGGAGGCCAGCAGGAGGGTCCTAAAATAATGTGTACTCAGTGATGAGGGTACTTGGGCAGATAGGCATCTAGGACTTGGGTTAGGCCAGATGAAGGCAAGATACGACAGGTTAATCATCTTTTAGCTTTACATATTTTGGAAAAATTTAAAGTTGGCCCCAAAAGACATATGAGTCAGCAGAAATGTGATTGTCTTTTTTTTCCCCCGTGGGTCACATTCATTTTTTTCCCTCTTCTATTTCCTTGCCTATCTGCAGCTTCTGAATGTGTATGAATGAGAGCAAAAACTGACAGCCGTTCTGCATTAGACGCTCAACTACAACTTGTCCTAGCCTGTCTTGTGTTAATTATTCATTTGGTGAATATGCACTGAGACCGATTACATATCCGGTGTACTGGGAACACAAACGCATATTCATCTTTGTCAGGGCCCTTAAGAAACACACAATCCCTTCCTGGGGATGGATGTGTAAACAAGTCACTACAACACAGTGGCTGATAAATGCTAAAGCAGCCGTATGTATGAAGTCCTAGCAACGGGCTCCAATTAACACAGGCAAAGGCTGTGATTGATTCTACTGGAGATCAGAGAACGTTTCACTGGAAGATGGCACCAGAGCTACATCTCAAAGAAGGATCAGGCATGCACACATTGGAGGAAGTAAAAAGATGTGAGGAAGATAGAGAGGAGGGAGGTTGAGGCCATAGCACAACCAGAAATAGAATATCAGAGACCCAAGCAGTTTGTCTGATAGAGCAAAAATGCCCATTCCTGGAGTGCAATGGACACAAGTGGTCAGGAACAACAGACATGAGTCCAACACGTTGATTTAGGGTCAGCTTAGGAAGGGTGTTGTGTGCCACACTAATAATTTGGCCTTTATGCTATACCTAGTGGTTCTCAACCCTATCTGGAGAATCCAACAGAAGCTATGAATCTTCTTTCCAGAAGTATGATAATAACACACATACGCCCAAAATACAGTTTCTGAGTCCTCATAGCACATCTGGAAACCATTACTGGATGCCACCAGTTGTAGACATGGAGTCACAGAAAATCTTCTAGCAGGGAGTGAACAGTCTAGCTCTGTCTTCTAGAAAGATAACTGGAGTGGTGTGGAGGACAGACCGGTGGGTGGTCAAAAAATCAGATGAGATTTGGCAACATGCCAGACATGAGGCTCTAGAATCAGAATGAAGACAGTGCAAGAAAGGATGGGGAGATTAGGAATGGAAGAGAAAGGCATTTCGAAATTGGAATTGATAGAGTCTGGTGTCTGATTAAAGGTAGAGCATGTTGAGCATCAAATATTTTGTTATTGTTTGTGTTTCTCTTCCCCACTAAATTATAAATCTTCTGAAAGATGTTGATGCATCAGGCAGGACCTGGGAGTGAGCAGAAGTAGATTCATAAGCATTTAAGATGAACACTTAACATTCATATGGGAAAAACAAGTCACTCCGCCAACCAAGAGGCAGAGCATCTGTGGGGTAGTATGGTCTGGGGCTAGTGGACAATTGCTAGTAGGCACCGAGAATCAGTTGAAATTATTGAAATTGTTCATCTGGATGGCAGACAGTTATGCCAGAGCAACAAGTCAACTTGCTGGTTGTCATCTGTGCCTTACTTACCAGAGTTCCTGCCCCCGAACGTCTAGGGACATCTAGGGACATATAGACACAGAAGCAATCTGTTGACTATCAAGATGATTCTGTATTAAGCAACGGCATTGCTTCTGGTTTCCTGGCATGCTTGGTTTGCTTGCTTTACATTGGGTATGGAAAAATATTATCAGGACCATAAGTAGCCTCTCAATTTGATTTACTTTCAAACGGCAAAACTTGTAAAACTATTCCAGTTATTCAAGTTGCCATCTCTAGCTACAGGTTATAACCAGAGGGGAATGGTGTCTATTGGAGATGCAGAGATATGGTAGCTGAGAAAACTGTTGCTTTTTAAAACGTATCTGCATTACAGGTGTAGTGCTTTTGACAAAATTCCAATTTCCTTGTGCAGAAGGGGGTGGGGGTGGTGGAGCATATTTGAGTTGGAGAAAAGAAGTCCCAGAATTCGACACCACTTGGAAATTTTAAGTAATCAGATCTTTCTCTGCCCCCATCTCTCTTCCCCTTCTCATCCGCCCCAACCCCATCCCATGCTTATGCCTTGCCCAATGTATGTTTTTGAGAAATAAATGATAAGTAAATAAGTAATCTAGGATTTGAAACAGAACATACTTACGAAGCCTTTCATCATCTATTAGATATTTGTTGAAATGCCTTATACTTTCTTCTAAATGACATATATAATAATTATTTTACTGATCACTGAGGTTGCTCAAAAAAGCAAACATAATCCCTGCCCTCAAAAAACTTGCAGTCTAATTGGGAAGATAACTGGGGTGTAAAATGCTAATTCTGAAGGGCTACAACATCTTGTTTTAAATGTAGCTCGTTCTATACTAATTCTTGCAAAGTGAGAATGCCTGGATGGGATATCAACTAACTGCAGATGAAGCAGGATATTGAGACAGTGGAAAGCTTATCATTCTTTTACTTTTTCTGGGTATAGGAAATTGAATGCAAGCAAAAGTAGGAACAAGAGGGTAGAAAAGAAGAAAATATATAATATTGAGTCAAGGAGAATGTTTTACATTTCAATTCCAAACATTGATTCCATAACACCCACGTGGCAATGCCTGGAAATCAGGAAAAGCACCTGATCACAAGCATAGGAACAGAACCTAAATTACACCCCGAGTCCTGTGAAGCTTTATGAGAATCAAGGCAGCACAATTTTTTTTTTTTTTCTTGGCCTACATGATGCCATGGTCAACACCAAGAAGAGTTGGGGAAGTTCTAAAATCAGAGCATTGATAATGGCAGGAAGTTTATTGGTTTTTTTTTTTTTTTTTGTACCTTCTCAATCATCAACTATAGTTTGAGCTTTTGTCCATCAGACTCCAAGCCACATTAACTTCTTAACTTTCCAGTTTGCTCACCAAGTCACAAAGTGAGCCTATTCTCTGTCAGGAATTCTTTCTCCATGATTCCCAACTCCAACATGTGCTTTCCAGAGCCTCAGATGTTTCCTTAGTTGTACAGATGTTTGTAAATGCATTCCGGCAGAATTTGCCAGGGCTGCAGAAGGAATCTGTCGCTGATTGGAGTCACAGTTTGGACAGGGCTCGAGTTAGATGAGATGGAACCGGAAACCAAAACTTCTAACCAGCTCACCAGGAAGTCAGGAATTCACAAGAAGAGCGGAGAAGGAATTTCATTTCAGGGGGTGTTTCAAACATGCCTGTTTTGGGGAGTGGAGGGGTGTGGAAGCCCCTGGGGATGTTTCTTCACTGTTTTCCTTGGTACTTGGCCTGCATATTATTTTCCACTGGGGATTTTTATTTTCTAAGTATGGAAAAAACAGCAATCAAGATGAGCAGCTTCATTTTCAGAACTCCAGGTAAAATGGCTTTTTTCACACTTGTGACATATTATAAATGCTCTGAAATATCCCTGCAAGTGCAAAGGGCCAAGAATGTGATGACTGTTGGTACAAATAGAAATAAATGTTTAAAAAAATTATTTATTTTACTTATTTTTATTTTTTTTAAGATGTTATTTATTTGACAGAGAGAAACACAGCTAGAGAGGAAACACAAGCAGGGGAGTGAGAGAGGGAGAAGCAGGCTTCCCGCCGAGCAGGGAGGCCGACGCGGGACTTGATCCCGGGTCTCCGGGATCATGACCCAAGCCGAAGGCAGTCGCTTAACCAACTGAGCCACCCAGGCGCCCCCAAAATTATTTATTTTAGAGAGAATGAGAACTCAAGTGGGAGGAGGAGCATAGGAAGAGGGACAAACAGATTTCACACTGAGCGCAAAGCCAGACACGGGTCTCAACCTCACAACCCCGAGATCACAACCTGAGCCAAAATCAAGAGTCAGACACTCAACTGCCAGAGCCACCCCGGTGCCCCAGAAATAAATGATTTTTTAAAAACTGTTATAGTTGATACAGGATACAGTTCTCCTATTGTCCAATTTTCCTTTGTGAGAGAAATGGAGTTACTGGTTTCAGCCTTCTGCTCCTAATTGTGCGATTCCCCAGCTTCAGGAGAAAACTATTACATTAAAGCAAATTATTACAGTGGAAAAAGAAAACCAGAGTGACAGAGTCTTTCTAGAAGAAAATATCTTGATGCACATATATGGTCTGGAAGATTATAGTCTAGAAGACATATATATATATATATATGAATATACATATACCTGTGTGTACATATACAGTATAAATACCTGTTTATATATACACTATATGTACGTATACATAGGATTTCATCCAAACTTAGAGTTTGGGGTCTCCATCAGAAAGAACGCATAATATTTATATTAATATCCTATTGGTATTTAAACAAAGCAGGGTATTTTTTTAAAGATTTTATTTATTATTTGTCAGAGAGTGGGACAGAGGGAGACAGAGAGCGAGCACAAGTGGGGGAGCGGCAGGCAGAGGGAGAAGCAGACTCCCCGCTGGGCAGGGAGCCCGATGCAGGACTCAATCCCAAGACCCTGGGATCATGACCTGAGTCGAAGGCAGATGCTTCACCGACTGAGCCACCCAGGCGTCCCAAGCAGAGTATTTCTGTTTGCTAAGTGTATCCTTTTAAAATACTAGAAACTGACAGTGATAGAATATTTTACTATGCTTTTCCTCTGAATAAGCTGACTCAAATACTTAATGACCAGTTGCAAATTTCCTGAATACTGATCTTTGCTCACATCAGCAATTATTGATTTTATTTCAGCTGGCTGTGAAATTGTGTTCTGTGGAGCGCTCCAAAATGCCCAAAGGTTTCTCAGCAGTTTTTTAGATGAGCTGTAATCCAGCCTTGTCCTTGGAAAGAATACAAAAAAAATCTAGTTACCATAGCTCTGAAATGAAAATCTTACTGAAGCATTTGACATCGAGCAGAGTCAGGTTTTTGTTTCCTAAAAAGTAATGAAGCTCTCTTAATTCCATCTTCAAGTTGTTATTCCCAGTTTGAGAAAGAATTCTAAGTACAAAATAATTTTTCTAAAGATTTATTTACTAATTGGGGGGCAACAGGGAGAGCGAGAGAGTTTGTTTTCACTTAAAGATTATTTATTTGTTTGTTTGTTTAAGAGAGAGAGAGCACAAGCAGGGGGAGGGGCAGAAGAAGAAGCAGACTCCCTGCTGAGCAGGGAGTCCAATTCAGGGCTCAATCCCAGGACCCTGAGATCATGACCTGAGTCAAAGGCAGCCACTTAACTGACTGATCCACCGAGGCACCCTGAAAGGGAGTCCTAAGTGGATTCCATGCTGAGCTCAGAGCCCAGTGTGGGGCTTGAACCCACCACCCAGAAATCACAAGCTGAGCCAAAGTTGGCCACTCAACGGACCATGTCACCCCAGTCAAAATAATTTTTTTAAGAAAGGTGGCATTTGTTCTTACCATTCTATAAAAAAAAATTATGTACAGAGAAATGCTGTTTAAAATGGAAAGGAAGGTCAAAATTTGAAGCTAGGCAGAACAAAATTTTGTCAGATAACAGGTGTAAAACCTAGCTCAACCAGGTACTAAACCGTGTATCTTGTCACGGGAGGGATGTGTGTATTTGTGGCAGAGATGAAATAATCCACACTGACATGCCAGAAAGGACATCCAGTCCTTTACATATGTTGTCATGGTTAACCTTCACGATCACCCTAGTCAGGGAAGTATCAGTGTTCCCCTTTTACAAATGAAGAGTCTCGGCTCAAAAGAGATCTGACAGTACATGGAAAGCAAGTTGACTAGTCTGTGACCAGTAAAGTCAGTCTGAGACCTACAGCGGAGCGCTTTCTCCTACACGACGAGATAACACATTCAACCTCTCTGAGCCTCAGGTTCCTTGTTAGTAAAATAAGGGGAAAAAAAATCCAACCTAACTATGGCTCATTGTGAGGATCAAATATGATAATTTGGGTAGATCCTGGCATACTTCCTGGCAGCGGGGACTTACGAAATCCTAGCATTTTGGATTCACCAGCAACCCTCCAGGCTTAGGTGTGCTTACGTGCCCTGACGGGAATGGGAAAGGGGTATGCGAGGGTGCCCGCGTGAACAGGTAGAGCGGAAGGGAAAGGAAGACAGGTACCCAGAAGTCTTTCCAAGCTCGGCATAGCTTTGACACCGTGTTACAGAACTGACTTTTCTACTTGGTGGTGAGGGACAGGCTTCATGCAGTGGCCTCTGAAAACCCGTGCAGTCTGTCACTGGCAGTTCATCATCTCCCCCAGCAGCACAGCTGTGATAAGAACCAGATGACCTGAATTTCCTAAGCAAAGCCAGCAGCAGATATCTGGGAATGCGCATGCCTCAGGATCCACACGCTCTGCTCTTCTCGGAAGCACATCAAAAAGCTAATGGACTTTTACAAGAGCCCGGTTACTGCTCAGCGTCCATAAGCTCCCAGATCAGGGAATCACGGCCCCTCCCATGTGAAGTGGGTGGGTGGCAGAACCCGGATTCCAAATTGTTAAAGAAACCAAAGATTAGGTAAGATTTACGGAGACCCGATCCGTGGAGGAGAGTTACAAATGGAATCTGCGCGTTTGTTTTGAAAGCTCGGGACAGGGACAGGCGATGCCTGCGTGTGGATTTCTACTTGGCATGAGCTGGCCATGGAAAAACAGTCCTCTCATCAGCAGGGGGTTGCCCCTCTTTTTTAATTTAGAGAGACGTTGACATCCGTTCGCGCAGTCACATGCAGGGCTCCAGATAGCTTAAGTGAAATGCTGGCTAGGAGGAGAGGAAAACCAGGGACTCAGGTGCCTTTTTGCCGATCTTGAAATGGTAGGAATTGTTCTCAGCCTCCTCCCGATAACCCATTTGGCTACATTCGAAGATAGTGTTGGAAAAATAGTTTGCTCAGAATGTAACTTCTTCAGTATCACCCATTCCCTCAGCACCTTTTTCTGTTTGTACTGAGTTCCATATAGCTCTACCTCTTGTTCCGAAGTTTGGAAAAATGTTTTCCAAGGCCTCTGTATGCATAATGAATAGAACTCCAGAGTCTTTTTGTTGCTAATTTGTGGCTCACCCTACAACATTTTTCGTACGTCTTGCATAACCTGTCCCAAGAAAGAGGCTTCTAGATAAAGTGGTCGCTAGGAAGTCATCCTGAGATTCAGTGTCTAAGGTTTGGTGACGGTGGGGTGCAGGGAACTCTGGCTTCACGTGTTTACTCCAAGTGCTTGACTGCTTGTAGCTGTCAGGCTTGATCAACGTGGTTCACCTGAGACTTGGTTATTGACTTCAGAGGAGCTGGCTCTGAAACCAACTTCAAAACCACCAGGTGAAAAACACATGTAGGTAAATCAGCAATGGCGGGGGAAATGACACCATCCCAAGGTTGAGGGAAGCTATTCCAGTCTTCTAATATTTTTAGGTAAATTGATTGATGGAATATTGATCTAATGTACAGGAATTAATAGTTGCTGTTTAGTTTTGGTTTATTTCATAGTAAATGCACACCAGCTCAGCCGGAACAGTTGCTGAAATGCCTCGCAATGGGGTGAAGGCTGATCTCTAGGTCACTGCACTTTAGAACATCCATGACCTTGTTTCTGAGATCCTGAGATTACAACGCTACATTTATGTGACAGAAATCAAATTGGAAAGCATTGGCTTGGGTGTATTTTAAAAGCTTATACTTTTGGTTTCAAAGGCAATCATCATGGCTTATAGGCAACTCTTCATCAAGTCCTTATTTTTTTCTGCCTCAGTTCTCTTGCTAGACACAATTCAGCGTTAACACTTAAAAAACAAAAATTCTACTGTGAAGAGGAATGCACATTGCCAAACAAGAGAGCGTAAGCTCCCGTCCCATCTGGGCCAGGCACAAAAGCCGTTTATACTGAAGTCCCTCTTAAAAACCATTACAAGCGAATGCTGGTAGGTCTTAAATGATCTGCAAAGTACTGCTGCATTGCTGTTTCTGGTTGTAGGTGTACAAATCTGGCCGGTCCGGAGCAGGAAAATCACTTTACCTTCTTTTTTTTTTAAGATTTTGTTTATTTGACAGAGAGAAACACAGCCAGGGAGGGAACACAAGCAGGGGGAGTGAGAGAGGGAGAAGCAGGCTTCCCGCCGAGCAGGGAGCCCGATGTGGGGCTCGATGCTGGGTCTCCGGGATCATGACCTGAGCCGAAGGCAGTTGCTTAACCAACTGAGCCACCCAGGCGCCCCAACACTTTACCTTCTAACATTAAACATGGATTCAGTTGACATGCATTATGTTTGTTCCATTTGCTAAAAGACAACTTGGAAATTATTCCAGTTTGAGAAGCAGGCCCACGACTTCAGGGTTCCTATGTCATCTCTGTCAGAGCAACACGGGCACTCCACATATCTACTTGTGCCAAAACTCATAACCTGTAATGAGCTAAGAGATTTAGTCTGTACAATGCCACCTGAGAGCCGTTTGGGTGCTGCTTTAGACAAGGAACGTGAAAAAACAAAACAAAACAAGCAACTTTGACACAGAGTTTGAAACAAGCTGTTTCTCTAGCGAAGCAAAATCTCAACTATACATTATTTCCAAAATATCTTACCCGAAGAGCAGCCAGAGGGAAACCTCCCAAGGATTTGGCATTCTGGTGTTCTTATCTCACATGGAAATGGGATTCACATGTGAATGCTGCGTGGGGATATTTATTTTTTCGCAGTTGTAATAATTGGATAGTACCGTAATTTGTGATCACTCATCTTACTCATTTTAATTGTTTCATGAATCCTATTGTTTGTGATGTTGGTTTTCATCTCAGACTTATTTAATTTGGATAAAATGAGGGACATTGCATTGGACAAATGTATGTTTGTTATAGCGTCCAGCAAATACCACGGCTCTCAACAGAACATCTTCCAATCCCACAGAGCAAACCAGAAGGGAGCCAGAGGATGCACAACAAACTCATTAAATATCTGAGGCATGAATATAATGGGTAAATTGACAATGTACAGTTCATTGCCAAAGAGTCTTTTCTCCCTCAGTCTATAATTAAGCGCTGGAAATAGAGTGCTCCATATTGCCTTGATTAGAAATTGATTTTATTAATCCTAAAAACAAGCTTTGGAGCTCAGTTAAATACTTCCTTTAGAAAAAACAGACGTTGGGGTAACCTGTGCGTTTCTGTTACCCATTCTATCCCACATCTTGTAGGGTCCTCAAACCCTACATGATCCCATGAGGCAAATGCAATGTGGCAGATGGCTGGGAGGTTCTGCTGTGGGAACATCGGGGTTTTCAGAGATGATGCCTCAGGAGTAGAGTGTTTCAGGTGACACAGCAAGAAAAAACACTAGTACCTTCCCAGAGCCCCTCCTACAACCTTTCAGAGTGCATATGTGTTTATAAATGATGGTAACGGGGGCACCTGGGTGGCTCAGTCATTAAGCATCTGCCTTTGGCTCAGGTCATCATCCTGGAGTCCAAGGATCGAGCCCCACATTGGGCTCCCTGCTCGGTGGGAAGCCTGCTTCTCCTTCTCTCACTCCCCTTGCCGTGTTCCCTCTCTAGCTGTGTTTCTCTCTGTCAAATAAATAAGATCTTAAAAAAATAAAAATAACATCAATAGCAATATGAGTTCGCATTTGTCGACGTACTGTGCACCGGTCACCCTACCTACATCACCTCAGGTACCCCCAGTGCTCCGTAGGAGGTAACCCTCCATTGCCTCCATGTCCCATCCTTCCGCAGGATTGCACACCACCTGTGCTCTCCCTTCAGAAGGAAACCTGAAGATGAAATTGTCCTTTTGTCTAACATGTATATCTTCCTTAGGGTTTGCTTTTTCTCAAATTTAAATAGTTTTGAAATCGTTATGTTTTTCACAAGTATGTTCTTGATTGATATGAGAAGATACCTTCTAAATGTGTGGATACCATCTTTAATTTACTTGGTAAAATAATTTGGCCCCAGTTTATATGAGCTGTTTGTAGAACCACTGTTGCTATGGACTGAATCGTGCCCCCCCCCCAATTCATAGGGTTGAAGTCCTAACCCCCCACATGGTGGTATGTGGAGATGAGGGCTTCAGGAGGTAATAAGTTTATACGAGACCAAGAAAATGGGGCTGTCATGATGGAATTAGTGTCCTTAGAAGAAGAGACACCAGAGAGCTTGCTCTGTCTCCTCTCTGTCTCTGTCTCAGACAAAGGAGAGGCCAGGTGAGCACAGTGAGAAGTTGCCTTCTGCATTCCAAGGGGAAAGTTCTCACCAGGAGCCGCCCCTGCTGTCCCCCTGTTGTCTGGCTTTCAGCTTCCAGAACTATGAGAAAATATGTTTTTATTGTTTAAGCCACCCAGTCTTCTGGTATTTCGCAATGGCAGCTTAAGTTGACTTCTACAACTGTGTACGCACATCTATGACTTTCTCGATTTATAATAGTTATGGGCAATATTTATTAATGCTTTACTCTGGAACTAGTCCTAGGCTGAGTTCATTTATCAGTCTTCTTATACAATGTGTCAGTGTGTATGCATGCACATAGTGGTATGGTTATAATAATATCCCCATTTTACAGAAGGGGAAACTGTAGTGTAGGCAGATAGCAATTTAATTGCTCGAGGACACACAATAAAACCAGAATCCATATCGTACCCAGACAGTTTCTAACTCCAGAGCCTATTCTATGAACTATGGCATACATTTTATCTTTGACTCAGGAGAAAGTGGAGACCTGCGCATAACAGTTTTCTATCTAGGAGGTGCAGATTTCCCTAGAAGCCTGTCAATAACCAGCAAATCGGTCTGTCTACCGGCATTACCCAGGTGACTTCATGCAGTTATTCCAATTAACAGGTCTGAAATCTGGAAATGATGTGCCTCCATTAAAAAAAAAAAAAGGACTCAGTTGTTTGAAATGTTAAATTTTGGAAGATCATGCTGATAAGCACATTTCAAGCTTCTCAGAACAGAACATCTCTGACAACAGTTTCTCTGTTTTCACAGAGAGGTAGTAGACCAGGAGACTTATGAACCTAGGGCAAAATTGTGACTTCTTTTTTTAAAAAATATTTTTTATTTACTTATTGAGAGAGAGAGAGAGAGAGTAGTTAGAGAGAGCATGAAGGGAGAAGGTCAGAGGGAGAAGCAAACTCCCATGGAGCAGGGAGCCCGATGCAGGACTCGATCCCAGGACTCCAGGATCATGACCTGTGCTGAAGGCAGTGGCTTAACCAACTGAGCCACCCAGGCCCCCTCCCCCTTTTTTTTTTTTAAAGATTTGATTTGTTTATTTTAGAGAGAGAGGGAAAGAACACAAGCAGAGGCAGGGGCAGGGGCAGAGGGAGAGGGAGAAGTAGGCTCCCCACCAAGCAGGGAGCCCAATGGGGGGCTCGATCCCAGGATGCTGTTTATGCCCTGAGCCGCAGGCAGAGTCTTAACCAACTGAGCCACCCAGGTGGCCCAAAATCGTTAACTGCAATGCAAAATGTGACTTCAATTTGTCTTCCTTTCCCCCAGGTTCCTATTTCTTGCCCCCTTTTCTCGTTGCTCCATTGCATAATCTCTTGTCCCTTTCCGTCACGGCCCAGGGGTCCCTAAACTCGTATACCTCTCTTCCCGAACATATACACATTACTAAATTGGAAAGAATGTGATTCACCCACACTTCAGGACACATGTTGTAGGCTTCAGTGGGGACATGATACTGACCATCCCTTTTTTTTTTTTTTTTTTTTGTCTCACAGAGCTCCAGGACTGCACGCTCTGAGGAGGACCGGGATGGCCTGTGGGATGCTTGGGGCCCATGGAGCGAGTGCTCACGCACCTGTGGTGGAGGGGCCTCCTATTCACTGAGACGCTGCCTCAGCAGCAAGTAAGTCCTGCACCCCCAAGGGCGGGGAGTTTGTAAGGCCCAGCAGGAGCAGGTTCAGTGCTTACTCTTGTGGTTGGGGGCGCACAGGGCAGCTGGTGGCACACAAATCCAGTTGGAAGGAAGGTACCAAGAATTAAATCTGTGCACCAAGCTGGGTTGCTTATATGCTTTTAGATGATAAGCAGTATTATCCCATTTACTGAGCAAATTTTGTCTTGTTTTCATGTGCGAACTGGAAGGAGAATGTATGATTAGAAATCCATCTAGTATGTGAAGCTCCGTAATATCTGGGACTTGTTGGATCTGCTTAATTATAGTGGCAAGACTGGGACAATATTAATATTAATAGCACATTCAGTTTATGTTGGATTCCAGTGCCATGAAGCACTTTGCAAATGAGTGATGTGTTGCCTCGGTGTTTTAGATGTCACAGTGACTGGCAGTCCCCTAAGGTTATTCAGTTCAGTGAGTGATGAAGTTTGCATGTAAGGAGATTTGGGAGAACAGAAACCGCTGTGGGAATTGGGCAGAGGAGTCAGAGCAGTGGGGAAAGTGGAGAGTGACTAATGGGTTCTAAGCTGAAAGTAAAGACCCGAGGCATTAGAATGAGAATCTACTTAGAATAATAATAATTCAGGACTGTGTCTTTTTTGACATTTATAAAAGATTGCATTTATTTATTTGACACAGAGAGAGATAGAGAGCACAGTCGGGGTGAGGGAGAAGCAGGCTCCCCGCTGAGCAAGGAGTCCGATATGGAGCTCCATTCCAGGACCTGGGATCATGACCTGAGCTGAAGGCAGCTGTTTAACCAACTGAGCCACCAAGACATCTCTAGAAGCTGACATTTAATATACACTTTACTTTTTTGTATTTTATTTTATTTTTGCAGTGTTCCAAGATTCACTGTTTATGCACCGTACCCAGTGTTCCATGCAATACATGCCCTCCTCAATACCCACCACCAGGCTCACCCGTCCCGTCACCTCCCTCCCTTCCAAAACCCCAGTTTGTTTCTCAGAGTCCACAGTCTCTCATGCTTCATCTCCCCCTCCGATTTCCCCCAGTTCACTTTTCCTTTCCTTCTCCTAATGTCCTCCATCTTAATCCTTATGCTCCACAAGTAAGTGAAACCATATGATAATGGACTTTCTGTGCTTGGCTTATTTCACTCAGCATAATCTTCTCCAGCCCCGTCCATGTTGATACAAAATGGGTATTCATCCTTTCTGATGGAGGCGTAATATTCCATAGTATACAGAACCATATCTTGAGCTGTGTGGCCTATGACTAGATTTTCCTCCACACTATAAAATCCAAAATACAATAGAAATATTTTTAATGGAATATTTTTATTTGTTATATGTGACAAGAGGTTTGATTAAAATGACTGTATATTATAAAACATGAAACAGAAGGAAAAATATATATCTGCTGATTCTTTAGACTTTTCATAAATAGAAAGTTGTAAGATGTAGGTTCAGAAAAATGTCAGCTTACTCTAGTGAGTAAGGCTTTCTGGAAATCAAAACCCAAATCTCAGTCCTTTCTCTGTCCCCCAGTCCCCCAGGCTTGTACAGTGTTCCTTCACTGAATGCACTGATAACTAGAGGCCATTTGGGTTCCAGGCAGATGCCAGTGGAAATGACAGACCCTGGGAAACCTGGCCAAAGGGCATATCCTGCAAGAAACCAGATCAGTTCTGGGATTTAGCCACGCTGGAGTTTGGGTCTAGTCTGAAGAGGGAGCTATTGGACTGCCTCCGCTAGCATGTTCGGTTGTCGTCTTTGGAGGCCAGTTTTGTATCACCCCAGATACCTGCACTGATTAGGAAAAACAGACCTTTCATTTTTATTATTCACCTCTTATCTTAGTCTTAAATATCAAAAACTTCCTGCATCTGCATGGCATGATCCTACTCGGTGATCATACCGTGAGATATAACTGATAACACACGTACATCAGTAAAGCCAAAATGTACAAATTTGAAATGTTCCTATTATGCAGTTTTCTCAGATTACCGTGCTTGAATAGTCCAGAGGTAAGCCAAAGCATGTGTCTCACAAGGCCGGCAAGGAGTACATGGGGACTTTCATACTGGCTCCCTGATGTCAGTGCTACGGTGTGAGAGTCTTGCACTAAGAGATGGATGAGCAGCTAAAGGAATGAATACAGTCATTCGGCAAAGCGTCAACTAGTGATGTTATGTGGGATTCACGATTACCACTTAAATAATGTCCTGGTAACTTAAGGCTCCAATTGTTAGCATTTTATTAAGAGATTAGGCTGAGTGAAATAAGCCAAGAAGAGAAAGTCAAGTATCGCATGGTCTCACTTACTTGCGGTGCATGAGGGGTAACCTGGAGGACAGCGGGAGAAGGAAAATAAATGGGAACTAGGGTAATCTAGGGAGGGAAACGAAACAGCAGAGACTTTGGACACAGAAACAAACTGAGGGACTTGGAGAGAGGGGGGTGGAGGGATGGGAGAGCCTGGTGGTGGGTACTGGGGGCACCTATTGCGTGGAGCACTGGGTGTGGGGGATGGGTTGGAACACTGGGAAAAAAATTTTAGTAGCAATAAAAAAAAATAAATAAATAAAAATTAAAATTAAGAAAAAGATACTACAAAGGATATCAGCTGTCATCTAATCACAATGAATTGGAAAAGTAAAATGTAAATTCTAAAAATGTAAGCATATAGGCTGTATGTCCCTATTGGACTTCCAGATATTGAAAAAAAAATACATTGGGTGGCTGGGTGATGGACACTGAGGAAGGTACGCGCTGTGGTGAGTGCTGTGAATTGTGTAAGACTGATAATCACAGACCTGTACCCCCGAAACAGATAATACATTATATGTTAATTTTAAAAAAGATCTAAAGTCCTAAAAAAGACATAAGCCTCACACCCTAAATACGGATTAATTTATTAATGTGTAATCTCTCTAAATGCAAAACGTAAAACTAGAAAACTTGCAGAAGAAAAAGAGGCAAAATATGCTGTGGCCTTAAGTTGGGCAAGGATTTCTTAGACACAACAGTAAATTCATGATCCATAAGAAAAAAAATACATTTAAGTAAACTCATACTGGGCTGGATAGGAAGATAAAACAATGGAGGGAGGGGCAGGCTACCAGCCTACCCTGGATGGTCATCTGTGATCCTTTTATTCATTTTGATAGCTAATCAACTGAATGGATTTTCTCTCATCTCCACATTAGACATCAGAATTCAACTTGATCACCTTATAATCTTGAGAGAGATCAGAGGTTATCAGTGTACCTGTCCTTAAGAGGCTGAGTAGAATATATGTTGTAGTCTATGGGTAAGCATTCGAATTCAGCCCAAATAAATCCTATCCACCTGTTGAATTAATTTGCTTGACCAATTTTCCAGGCCTAGTGATATGTTCTCACAGGTCATTCTTAGCTCTGTGATTTTTAAGTCTACCAGTTAATAATTATTCTGTTCCAAATACAATAGAATGGTAAAAGTAGTTAAAATACTCAGCTTTTATGGAATAGAGGACAACCACTCAACTCTGGGGTTAATTATGTTCCGTGATGGATGGGGAGCTTGTGAAGATGCTTGGTTAACTTTCTGAGTTTGAGAACATCTTCTCTGAGTGATCTCGTGAAGGGTTCAGGAAAATAAAAGCCAGTGGAGGGGAAAGCAGAATGACAATATAGACAAGTATTAAATGTAAATTCCTTCATTCTCACTGGCAGTGCTTGACACTGGAGAAAAAGCCCAGACCTAGGGAGATACTGAGCAGAATCTTTTCTTTGGCTTCACCCCCATCCTTTTTCTAGGCTCACAGAAAGTAAGCAGTGCTTATTTTTCCCAATTTCTGATATTAGAACGTTGATAATTGCCTTTACTGGCAACCCTGGTTTAAGCAATAAGAGAAGACACCATATAAACTTTTTCCTATATACTTTACTAATTTCTGTAAGATTAAGTTTTATTGAGTATTTCTGATGATGCCACTATTTTTTTCTCTCCATATTTTTATTTAAATTCTAGTTAGTTAACATGTAGTGTAATATTGGTTTCAGGAATAGAATTTAATGATTCATCACTTACATACAACACCCAGTTGATACACAACTGTTGTTCATCTTGCCTAAGTCGGCTTTCATTTTTGCATCAAAATGTTTGCTTTTGTTTTTTTTTCTAATTAGAAAACAAACTGTACCTACTTGTACTTTATGATAATTGTTGAATGAATTAAATAGTATACCAACTACCAGAGACACTGCTGCTTCTCAGATTCTTCACTTTCCCCCACCAAATACTCCAAAATAATATTTTTAACAAATGCATTTTTCTGACTGATCTAGTAGTATATCTTGTTTAGTGGAAACTCTCCTTCTTCAACCTAAATTACTTAAGCATATAGTTTTAAATGTGATACTAAGGATCTGTCTCTGAGAGCTCTAGCTTTGTCTTCGGCCAGTTCATTTAAGTTTGACCATAAGGAGTTAGATGCATAAGGCACTTGAGAATATTGTGTGTAACGTCATATGTACCACTGTATTAGGTCTGTGCCAAGACCAAGGTCAGGGGTAAGCAGCAGTTCATTTGAAATGGAAATGAGTCAGATAGCTGGATGCTCTTAAGTGTGGTGTCGACTTTATATTGGTGCCTGAAGAAGACTTAAAGGTCTTTTATGACATTTTTCACTTTCTGAAATGCCAAATAAATCTCCAGACTAATAAATGGTATGGATTAATAGATTAGTACATTAAGAGTAAGAATATTTTGTTAAATCCCAACTGATTAAACGAAGGGCTTGTCAAATTTATATATACCCAAACAGCAAAAAATGTCTTGCTTATAAAGGATGAAAGCATTTTTAAAAGTTAATAAATTTTGTATTGAATTTTTGAGTTGAATAGAATTTATGGAACTGAATAAAATTATTAGATGAACAAGAAATAAAATCATCACAGGGTGGAAGTGCCTAAAAAAAGAAGATTATGATATTATTCCAAAGGGATGTGGCTGCCAGAATGTTGTCAATATAAATACAGAAAAATTAAAATAAACATCCTCAAGGAGTCATATCTCACACTAATGGGGAAGATCATTCAACCTTGTCATTTCATAATAATTGTGCTAAGGGAAAGTAAGCTAACTCCTCTGATTTTCTAATTATAAACATAATTTTTCTCCCATAAAAATATTGATACTTACAGTAATATAAGCTTTAGTTAGCAAGTAATTTCTATACCATATAATAATAAATATCAAAAGAAAAATTTTAACATTATGATTTGGCTTCTTAAAAAAATATTTTTTTCTCTTAAAGTCATCTCATCTCTATCATAACATCCAATTAAGGTTCACAGGACCTGTTTTAAGAGGTTTTAGAACTTTCAGCTAAAATGAGCCCCAAAGCAAGATTTACCTGTTATTCTTCATCTAGTGTTATATGTTATCAGCCTCGTTTTCATTGGATATACTTGAGTTTTTGTTTAAAAGAAAGATATACAAGTTCAGAATAGGTCTGACTACTCTCAATTTTATGAGATGGTCTTTTCATTGTGTTAGGAAACATTTCACATTTTAGGATGTTTAAGAGTTTGTGGTTGCCTTCCTTTTACTTTTTGGGTTAAAGTCTAATCTAAATCTAGATATAGATTTTTCAGGACTTCTAATAGTGCTCATCATATATCTTACAGGGTTGTTCCTCCCCCTCCTCTAAAATATGATCTCCTTTCAGCAGGAGAATACTGAATTTTTGGAACCAATTTATGGCCCATTTTATCCCATAAACCTGTTAAAATAAAAAATGGTTTGAAATGTGTTTGGTGTCCATGACCCCTAGTAGCTATATTGGGAATCTGTAACTGTTAGCTCTCTTTTTTCTGTGTACTTGAAAATTATTTATCTGGCTATTTCAGTAGCCCATGTGAAGTTTTTATATCTCCCTAATTTTTTAAAACTACTTTATTGAGATATCTCTGACATGTAAAAAGAGCATATATTTTAGGAGTACAACTTATTGTTTCAGCATATTTATAAAACATTGTGAAAAGATCACTACAGTGAGCTAAATAATTTATTCATCATACCTACATAGTTATTGCATGTGTATGTATATGTTGAGAAGATTTAAAAGGTATCCTCTTTCAACTTTCAAGTAAATAATACAGTATTGTTAACTGTTACCACCATGCGTTAAATCTCCCAAACTCATTCATCTTACATAACAGAATCTTTGTACCTTTTGACCAACATCTCCTCATTTCCCCCTCCTATGCTCCTGGGAAACTTACACTTACTCTCTCCTTTTATGAGTTTCACTATTTTAGATTCCACTTATAAATGAGATCATGCAGTGTTTGTCTTTCTGTAACTGGCTTATTTCACTTAGCAGAATAACCTCTAGATTCTTCCATGTTGTTACAAATAGCAGGGCTTCCTTCTTTGTTAAGACTAAATAATATTCCATTGTGTGTATACCACATTTTCTTCACCCATTCTTCCGTCAATGGACACTTAAATTGTTCCTGTGTCTTGTCTATTATGAATAATCCTGCAGTGAAAATGGGTATAGAGATCTTCAAAATCCAGATTTTATTTCCTTTGGATATATGTACTTAGAAGTATAATTGCTGGGTTGTATAACAGTTGTATTTTTAATTTTTTGAGGAACCTCAATATTTGTCCATATAGTTTTGCCAATTTACCAATTTGCTTCCTACCAACAGTATACAAATGTTCCCTTTTCTTTACATCTCACCAACACTTGTTACTATTGTCTTTTTGATAATAGTCATTCTAACAGATATGAGCTGGTATCTCATTGTGGTTTTGAGTTGCATTTCCCTAATAATTAGTGATGTTGAGGACCTTTTCATGTGCCCGATGGCCATTTGTATATCTTCCTTTGAGAAATGTCTATTTAGGTCTTTGCCCATTTTTCAGTTGCATTATTTTGTTTTTTTGTTTTGTTTTTTTTTTTTTATTGTTACTAAATTTTTTTTTTCCAGTGTTTCAAGATTCATTCCCCATTCCCCACACCCAGTGCTCCCCGCTTTAGGTGTCCCCAGTACCCACCACCAGGCTCTCCCATCCCTCCACACCCCTCCCTCCAAGTCCCTCAGTTTGTTTCTGTGTTCAAAGTCTCTGTTGTTTCGTTTCCCTCCCTAGATTACCCTAGTTCCCATTTGCTTTCC